>PVKE010002324.1:0-84546 GCA_004027555.1 Craseonycteris thonglongyai | reverse complement strand
GGGGGGGGGGGAAGGGGCTGGGATGGCTCAGCGGCTTAAGCGCTCACTTTGCAGCCACGGAGGCCTAGGATCAAATCCTGGCCCCAGCCCATGTGGACCCATATGCTGAACTGGGGTGTGTCCCCCGTTCAGTTCTTCCCGGGGCCTATGTGGGAGGCTCTCGGCCCAGTTCCTGCCCTGTGCAGCCCCATGCCCACCTGTGGAGTGAAACTACATGGAAAACTGATGCTGTCAACTATGGAGACTGCTCTGGGCCCTCCCCCTTCTCTGTCTCTCTCTGTCAAAAAAACAATAAAAAAATAAAATAAATATTTATAAAAAGATTGCCCTTCTCTCTTAAAAAAATAAGAAAAAAAGAAAAAGAAAAGCCCTACACTATTACAATGACTTTAATTTTTAATATGCAATTTAGAGGAAAACTTTTAATGTAATAGCAGGATGCAACAAAAACAACCAAGCTGAACAAACAAACAAACAAAAAATTACCAGCACCACCAACCTCCTCAAGTCTCAAAACTACAGTGTTTTTTATTTTAGGACCATGTGTGTGCAGACCTGACTCGGGGGTCTGATACCATCAGTAGGGATATTTTATTACCCTCATAACTGGTCTGGGTAGTGAACAAAGGATTTTCAGAACGAAAGTGTGGCTGCTGGATCTCTCTCTATGAGAACTTGAGGGAAGCGAGCAGCGAGCAGCCCCATCCCTGTGGGCCTCGGTGACAGTACTCTTCCCAACAGAGAGCTGAGGACCAGACCCTGCAGCATTTCATCGAAACTACCAGCCCTCGTGGCAGGCATTCAGCCTGAGTCCAAGAAAAATGGGGTTCTAAGATCTCCCTAGCTGACACAGACTTTTCTCTTCAGATCCCATTCATGCCAGTTTGGACCCAATTTTGGAAACAGATCTAAGGAGTGAGCCTCGGGCCTCACAGGTCTGAATATGGACTGTTTCTCCCCAAAAGACTCCCCGGCCATGAGCGGCAATCAGGGTTTCAGGAGTCTGAATCGCCTTGAAAACACACTCTGTTCCATTAGATGACCTGCAGAGATCACTACGCTGCTGGGGGAAGACTGAGCCCCCTTGATGGCTGCCTCAGTTTGTCCACAGGTAACAATGGACATCACCCCTGACTTCCTAACCAGCTTCCTAATAAGAATGAAGGAGCACTTGGAGATCTGCAGAAGAGTGGAGCTCCTAGAAACGGGCAGAACTGTGTTGCCCTTTCAGCCTCAGTTACCAAAATGAATTTCCTCAAACAAAGCCACACGTGCTGATTTTCACCCAACACACTTGGGCAAAAATCCCAAGATCAAGAGAATAATATAGAGAGTATTTAAATCAGTGAAAGGCACTAGCTTGTGGGATGTTGTGTAGCACCCTGCGACGTGAAATGTGAAGCTAGATTCAGACCCGGAAGAAGGCTATGCACCTTTGGTGAGCTTTATCAACTCTCAGGTCCAGCTTCTCTGACTAAAAATTAAGGGGGCCGTGAGTGTAGTGGTTAAGAGCAAGGATCCCAGTGATAGAGGGTCTACATCGAATGCCAGCTCCACCACTGACCAACTGTGACTTTTGACAAGTTGTTTAACCTCTATGTCTCAGTTTTCTTGTGGAGTAGAAAGATACCTACCTCATAATGAAGATGAGGCTAGTTAATACCATTCAAGTATTAAGAACCGTGCCTGGCACTCAGTAGGCACTACATAAACATGAAACCTTCTTAACTGTCTTCTAAGCTTAATATGAAGATTAGTGTGCCTGAAACATGATCTATAAACAAAAAAAAATTGTAGTTATTCTTACAAGAGTCTTTATTCCTCTCTGTGTAATGCATAGCCTCAAGTAGCATTTATTTGTAATTGGAAGTTTGAAAGTACTATCTATCCATCCATCCATCCATCTATCTGTCAATCATTACTGTCTATCATGATTATTATTCTCTATCTATCAGCTACTATTAAAAATATCTTATAACGTATACTTTATCATTGTTAGCATGACCTGTGGAAATCACAACTTGTCCTATTTAAAATAGTACCCACAATCTCTTTGTTGACCCAAATTCCTACTGAAAGGTGAGTAAATAAACAATTAAATGGAATTCTACTCAGCAATAAAGATGAATGAACTACTGATAAACAATAAAAACTGGATGCACCACAAATACTTTAGGCTGAGTGAAACAACCTAGGCACAAAAGCACACACATTGTATGGCTTCCATTTATATGGAATTCTGGAAAATGGGAGTTAATCCATGTGTAGATCGAGAGTTGCCTGAGGCCAGGTGGTAGTATGAGCTCTCTGCACAGGGGCACAAGGAAACCCCTGGGGATGAAGGAGCTGCTTCCATCTGGGTTGTGGTAGTGCCAACACCAGTGTATAAAGCCGTCAAAATTCAAACTGTAGGTTTAAAATCCCTGCAGTTTATTATAACTACAGATTCTTTTTTTTTTTTTTTAAAGATTTATTTTTATTGGTTTTTGACAGACAGAGACAGACAGAGAGAGACAGAGAGAAGGGGGAGGGCCCAGAGCAGTATCCATAGTTGACAGCATTAGTTTTCCATATAGTTTCACTCCACAGGTGGACGCGGGGTTGTGCTGGGCAGGGACTGGGCCAGGAGCCTCCCGCATAGGCCCCGGCAAGAACTGAACTGGGGGCACACCCCAGCTCAGCATATGGGTCCGCATGGGTCGGAGCCGGGATTCGATCCCTGGTCTCCGGGGCTGCAAAGTGAGCTCTCAACACACTGAGCCATCCCAGCTTCCTCATAACTACATATTCTTAAAGCGTAGTTAACATACAATTCTTCTTCTCATTCATTCAATAATGAGTTTGAAAATAAAACTCGTTATGGAATGAATGAGAAGAATCACTAATCTGTCTGATTTTCTTTTCCTGCAGACCAGAGGGAGGAAGGGAGGCGATTCCGATAGTGATGCCGTAGCATGGGGAATGGGGAACCACTTCCTGGCCCCCACTCTCTAGGGTCATAGCCAGGTCACCGTGAGCATAAGATGGCAGGTTTTGCCTTGAGAAGCTCATGATATGCTATGCTGACCACTGGGAATTCCAGAACCTCTTGGGAGTGGGTGTGCTTGAAGCCACAGAGCTGGCATCATGGGTAAGACATGGACCCCAGTGGAGGGCTGGGAATCTCCAGAACTAGAAAATGGTGACTGGCCAAGTCGGTGTGCATGGGGCACTGTTTAGATGGGAAGGGACAAGCGATACACATTCTCCATGAGCCTTTCCAGCAATGTCTGGGTGTTAGTGACAGGCCAGAAGCCGGCACTTGAGAGTAAAGACCTCACTCAGCTCTTCAGAGAAGTCTCTCAGGTGGAATGTGGTCACATGGTACTGTCACCTGATGCAGCAGCTAGAACCCTAAGAGATGAGGGGTGCCAACACTTCTCAGTCGGAATTTGTGCGGTACACATGGGTGAGCATTTTCATTTCTGTTGAAGTTTTGCAGCTCATAAGTATCATGAATTTTTGTTTTGTATGTGAGATAAAAGCAGCAGTTTCATAGACAGGCTCGTGTGCATGATGATCAGTATGCAATATCCATTACACACCCAACTCAGGCAGCCAAACAAAACTTCTCAGCTAGGATGTAAATGATCCAACTACTTTAACGCAGCGGCGGGGGTTGGGGGGTGGGGGGGAAGGTTTTGTTGTTGTTTTGTTCTTTTGCAAAATAAAAGGAAAACTCCAGGGGGTAAATAATAGAAAAACAAAGAGATCATAATCTATTTACTTTTTGAAGTGCTAGTAAAGGCACAGTTCTAGAATTAGACAGTGGTGGAGGTTGCACAACTTTGAATGTGCACTGAATTGCACACTTTAGAGGGATTAATGTTATGGTATATGAATATATCTGAATAGAAAAGCAATACATACATTTTAGGTCAATCAAAAGCCTTTAAAGATGATAGTATCTTTCTTTTTGCTGTCTTTGATTTCTGGGCATGGCTACTGAATCATCTTGGAAAAGCCTACTAGAACATTCCAATCCCACCTGCCCCCAACTTCTATGATTACAATTTATAAATTGAGTAGAAATCCCCAAAGACATTGGGAAATACCATCAAATAGAATACCGAACTTTAGGAAATCATTTCAGGTGGAGAGTACAATGTAAGCGACAATCAAAATACCTACTGCCACATGTCTTAGTATTGTTAGCATGACCTATGGAAATCAAGACGTGCTGATTACAATGACTATAATACTAAAGATTGCCGCTGCCTGAAACTGTACTAATGGCATTCAGTAATGTCAAAATGCAAAAGACTGGGTGGAAGCAGCATTACATGGGTCGGAATGGACTTAGGTGTTTATTTCTATGTCATATTACTGAACTTATTATTTTTATTGCCATTTTCTGTCACTTTAAAATATGATTATATATTTGCAGATAATATTTCATGTGAAAAGCTATGTCTCTATAAATAGTAAAAAGAAGCATACAACCTGAAAGCACTAAACTGAAAATAACTTGAGAAACTGCCTTCTTCTGGTTTGGTATTTTTCAAAAGAGGAAACTTTGATAATCTCATGAAGTCACTGGACACAAAAATGATGGCCTTCCCTATGGGTGAACTGAATTGGATACTTCAGTTGAAGTAGAAAGACCTTTGGTTCTTTTTTATTACTTCATGATACTTTTCACACATTTTATTTGCTCTGAGGTTCAATGAAAATTTTACTACCATGGGCATTTAAATTTCTCTGCTGAAAATGTTCCATTTAGCTGCAAAAGAAAGACTCTTCATCTATACAATTCCAAGAATATTCAAAATAGGGAAATCAAACTTCAAGTGGAACAGTGTACAGAAAAAAGTGAGTTTGGGAGCTCACCTGGAAGACTGTCATCCAGCAGCTAAACGACACCTTTCCACAACTGTCTCAGGTTTTAGCAACTAATGCTACTATTTTGTTTCTGGGTGTGGGTGAGTTTTTCCGATTTCTGGTGAATGTCCTCAAGATTAAGCAAGGGTGTCAAGCTGAGCTGCTTTGCTAAAAAACAGCTATTTCAAAAGTTATTTATTCATAATTTGGAACCAAAGCCAGTATTTTGTCAAGTGTCACAGAAATATTCCTTATCTAACCAGAGCTTTTTCTCAGTCTCCTTTTGGGCCAGCTTTACATTGCTCCTATCTCTATACTCAATAGGAAACTAAATTCTCTGCATTACCCCGACTGGGTTTGGGGAAGCCAGAGGGGTCTCTGTTTCAAGAGGAGTTTGGCTAAAAGCACTAACTGGTTGCCCTAGAAGCCCACTTGAACGCACGGTGCAGGGAGCCAACACAGCTGGGGTTTCTGCCATTTGCACATCCTCAGTCAAGAGATGGGCAACATCTGGTTCGTATAGGAAGACTGGCATATATGACAGTGCAGGAAAACCACCAACTTGCAAATTTGGGCACGATGGGATGCTATCAGAAAGTACCACATGGATGAGGTTAGTGGCTGTCTACCAGGCTGTGAGCATGACTATTAGAATAGGTTTTATGAAGACCCACCATCCAAACCAAATTAGAGGCAGTAATCCTGCCCTGTAATTACTGAAGCAGGATTTCATAATTCACAAATTCCTTACACATTAAGAAGGTTCCTGATTAAAGGAGATGATATTTTCTGATACCTAGAAGTCTGCAGACAACTCAGATCTCTGAAAGGGTGGAAACAGAAGACGATGGCTGAATGTCCAATGTCTATGTGAGCCAGTGGCATCAGACACAGGTCTTTCATAACTACAAACTGTATTTTAACCTTGGACTGGTACACTCTCATCAGACCTGGTCTAGAATCATAAGAGAAAGCTGGGGTGAGTGTGTCTTTCATGTGCCAAAGGCCTTGCTTACTTAGACCCACAATTAACTTCATTAAAACTACTAACACAACTCATCATATATAATTTGTTGGTGGTCACCAGCATCATTATTATAGCACAGTGTCCTGCTCAACTTCAGGGTTAACAAGAGGTGTCCTCATGCCAGTCCCGTGACATCAGCACCCAGGAGGAACTGGAATCCTAGGACACAGGGCCAAGGAATAAAGGTTTGTCAACAGACGTTATTGCCTGAACCCAGAACATCAGCATGCAGTAACGCTGTCATTAGCTAATGGCTTGGCCTTTCGGTGTTGGTGCCAGCTGGCTATGACTGATGTTTGTACAGGCCTGGTCTTACGGCATGACATATCTCATTTCAGCTTCCTGGCATGTGATGCAAGAGGGACTGGCAACCCGGACTCTTTAAAGAATTTTCTTGCGCACCAAGAAAGTATGTTACTTCTAGTTTACTTTTAGTCTTAGGTGTGGACTGAAATGCCCTTAATTGTTTCTTTTACGTTAACAAACCAGCTAGATCATGTTATGTTATTGTTAGCTTCCATTCCAGCATAACACGGTTAGCATCATGTGTCTATCACCCCACACCTGTGCTCCAAGTTCAACACGGGGATAATATCTGAGAGATCCTGCCTGTGTGTGGTCACGAACTATTTTGTGAGTAGTGGCTATCAAGGCCCAAGCAATCGCAGTGACGGAACTCTCCATTTTCATGGCACCTCTCATCTGCAAAGTGTTTTTACAGTCAGAACATGAGTGGAAAGTGAGCACGACTCTCTCATTTAGTCACAGGCTCTGCTAAAAGACAAGAAAGGTAGATGTATGATTTCTCTTTTTTGGAAGTTACGCAGATCTTCGCCTTTTTCCAGGGTTCAGTTCATCGAGAGAATAAAATACTTGCTGTCTAAGCCTTAGTCAGGTAAGTTAGAATTTCTTCTTCTTCTTGTTAACATTTTATGCTGATAAACTGTGGATCTAGATGAGATTCCTGGCCCAGTACCCAACACAGCCTCCACCGCAGTGTCCTGCAAGGACAACGATGCTTAAACCATAGTGGATTCACTGAGACATGACTTCGACACCCAGAGATGCAGATTATATGGATATATATTTGGATCCTAATCCTAGGTTGATTCAACACAATCCATTCACTCTATACAACAAAGTACAAACATATTATCTAGAATGCTACAAAGTACAAAAAAAAAATCTCAAAACAAAGCTTATAGCACTGATTGCACAACAAAAGCCAAAAGAGCAATGTACACGTTGCTAAGGTAACCTGAAAGACCCCCGTGAATACCAGCCACAGGGGAGGGGCTGTCCATGACGACCCTGCAGCGCTGGTTCTTGACACACTCACTAATTTCAGAAAAGAAGAGGAGATGTTGGGTGTGGGTGCTCAGGTACATGTAAGAACAGAACCATGTGTGGCAACTGACATGGGGGTTTTGACCCAGGACGTGAGAAGAACTCAAGTAGGGACAGGGCCAGGCTCACAGGAGCAGCAGCTGCGAGAAAGCATGCCCCTTCCTGAAGGGTCCCGCAGATGGCCCAGGTCGCCTGTGGAATGGACACATGTGCTCCCAGCCTGGGTACACACGGCCACCGCCCGGTTGGCTTCCCCACTGAGCTGATGACTCTTTCAGGGCCTTGAAACATGGGCACTTTCTAGCCAGGACACTGGGGGGCATCGTTCGAGGCACGACCCGGACCCAACAACACTTCTGGAGCCGACCTTGGCCTTCAGAGGCGAGGTCTCAGTGCTGCCTTTGACATCTGCCCCTGAGGGCGGATTTCTTTCCAAGTGACTCTCCTTTGGTTAGAGAAATGACAGAACTGAGGTGGGTGGGACATAAGTCACAGGGGGCAGAGCTCTGGTGGCCTGCTCAGAGAGAGGACTTGGAGCTGGAGTGGTCCTGTGGTGCAGTGTCCTGGGGACCAGGGTCACCGGGGCATTGGGGAGCGTGACCTTCTTCTCATCTCTGGGGGTCACTGGTGCTCCATGGGAGGCTGTGGTGGCATTCTCCTGGGAGGGCTAATTTGCCTGGGGGGCTGTCCTAGGCCAGGGGGAAGGGGCAGCACAGCGGTGGTCATGATTTCCTGGCCATCAATCTGTCCTCCATCCAGGTGCTTCAGCACCTTCTCAGCTTCACCTGGATGGATTCTCAAACTCCGCTTGTGCATAGTCTTGAAATAGATGGGGGTGAATCCCTTCTACCAGCATGTCGGTCATTTCAATTTCTGAGAGGTGGAGAATTGCAGGGGCTCTGGGTCCTTCTCAGTATAGACATGACAAGAGGAGGCATTCCCACTCTAAATCTAAACCACCCAAAAGAGATGGAAAGGAAAGGAAAAAACAGGGCCTTCACTGGAGGCCCTCCAGGAATGTGACCAAGGACCCCACCATGCAGACAGAATAGTGCATTTGTTACCGTACATGCATTCGAGCTAAAACTCGCCCTGACCATTAACATTTCATAGATGAGAAAACAAGGATACATCACATTTCAGCGACATTGTTAGAAACACAGGCCAGGGCAGGGCTATGATGAAAAACCAAGGTTCTCGCATATTGGGAAAATTGTAGGAAGGAAGGCAGACAAAAGAGGCAGCCTGGGAAGTGTGATTAAAACTTCCAGTTATTACAGAAATACATCGTGGGATGTGATGTATAGCCTAGTGACTATAGCAATATCGCATTGCATATCTGAAAATTGCTAAAAGAGTAAAAGAGTGTTTGCTTCTGTCACCTCCCCGAGCACAAGTCCCCAGAGGATCCAGACCAGGGCTGCTTGAACCAGGTCTGGCAGTGCCTCTGTCCTTGTCATGGAAGAGTTCATGACAGCTGTCTGACAGTCACAGTGATGGGCAGCTATGGGTACCCAACAGCCCTGCTCAAGCCTCCACATAGAGCCAGGCTGTCCTCCAAAGAATTACACCAGAGGACGTGGTCAGTGACAACGGAGTAACTCGTAGGTGCTAAAGATTGCATCAGGAGCTCCACACATTACCTCTAGTCCCCCCAACCACTCTGTGAGCTAGGTTCTGTTACCCAAACTTTGCAAATGAGAAAAAGGGGAGATTGACTGGCAGGCCCAAGGCCGCACAACACTGAAGAGGTCAATTGAGGATGCAAATACAGATCAGGCAGAAGGAAAAGTTGTTAGTCTTTAGCTTTATCTCTTTTTGCCCATTATATTTCCAAAATCAAGATTATAGGAGTTCTTGAATTTTTTAAAGTGGGAGAGTCTTGTTTTGGAAGGAGTTTATTGAGAATATAATTAAGCTGATTCTGGGTGGTGAGCACATAATGTGATGTATAATGTAATGTAGAATTGTACACCTGGAAACAATGTAATCGATACCAATTAATGTCACCCCAATAAATGTAACAAAAAACAAAAAGAAAATATAATTAATTGCCTTTACAACAGTGACAGATGCTATATAAATAGAAAGACTTACAGATAATGAGAGTGTATATTCTGAAACTGTGTCCAATCACTAAGCATCTACCTCACTCTCCTCTTCACCTATTGGTTGGGTGCAGGGGAGAGCAGGTGGCCACATCCACAAATAATGAGGTATCCTTAGATGCCCCAAGACAGAAGGCTGAGAATCAATGTCTCTTGTACTCAGCAGACTGTAGGGCATTCATATGCTGAGTGGTACGAAGGACAGAACAAAGTCCATTATCATCAGTTTAGAGATCGAAAAGATGACCCTTGGAAACACACAGGTTCCTACAAAGACATTGCTTTTAAGCTACTATGTTAACATTTTTTCATCCATTTGCCCATCTCTCCATTCATGTACTCATTCATTTTATTTATTCAAAAAATATTTACTGTTTACTGTATTTCAAGCAGAGTCCTAGATATGGGGACATGGAGTGTGTGTGTGCGTGTAGATGAATCAGACACAATTACTGGGTTCGAGAAACTTACGAATTAGTATAGTGATTCAACTTAAAAAAAAAAAATCTGTGCCCTACCATAAAAACATGTATTTCAGGGCCTTGAAAGATGGGCAGGATAAAGAGAGGAGTGGCATTCTAGGGAGACAGGACAGAGTGCCTAAGTGCATGACAGCAGCAAGCACAGAATTGAAACCTGGTTTATAGAAGTGTGTGTGGGGGTGGCGGTGGGGGGTAGTGTGACAGGTTGAAAGCAAATCAAAGGGAGAAAGGGTGTGAAATCAAGGTTGTGAACAAGGGACTGAAAAGGACAGGGTTGTATCTAGGCAAGATTTATCAGAGAATCAGAAGAGGAAGAATGGGTAACAATCCCCTCTTTCTTTTACTCATTTTGGGGACACCCACCTTGCTATAGGAACATCTGTCTGCCCATAAGCCTTACAGTACCATGACCCATCCTGGCCTTATCTGGGTGAGAAGCAAGCCAAGAATTCTGCAGAGGACTTTGGCAGGATAATGATTTAGATTAACTCAAAATCTCACTTGCTATAGGCACTTGAAAATGTTAAATGAATATAAGATTGTTGTAAATGCAGAAATGAGTTCACAAGAAAGTAAGAGGGAAATGCAAAGCAGGAAGATATGGGGTGACCTTCTGGCTGCACAGGGGACGGACTGTTGGTCTCATTATCCTGGAGGCTTTTTTTTATTGTTGTCTACTTGGGAACAGGAAACAAAGCTGTGGGCCTTGAGAGGTGGGACACTGGAAATAAGACACCTACATAAATCCTGGTCCTAAACAATAAAAAAATGAACTAAAAAAAAAAAAATCTATCCACTGGTACAGGAAGATGAAAAGATACTGCAGCGTCCCCTGCCTGGGTTGTAGGTACAAACTGCAATAACATCTTCCTTGAGTATTTGAAATCCAGTCTCAAGTCTCACATGAACTGGAGTTTATACATTTCTACACCATCTAAGCATGGAAACTCCTGAGCCAAGAGATTAATAATATTTTGTCCCAGAGAGTAATAATTCTGAGGCTAATCTAAAAGAGGACACACAAAAATGTATGCTTAACATGACTAAAGACAATAAGACAGAAATTGTAAACTAAAGAAAGGAACAAAATATACCTAATCACCCTCTACCTAAACAGATTTTAAAAGAGAACAAACTAGCATTCTAGAAATGAAAAATGTAGTCACCAAAATTATAATTCTCAATGGGCAGGTTAAACAACAGATTAGATAATAGTCCAAGAGAGTATTAAGAAACTGAATATAGATCTAAGAAAATCATTCAGCAGTGAGAGACAAAGAGATAAGTATAATAAAAGGGTAAAAAGACAATACGCAATATAGCATGAGATGGTCCAAATACACGTCTAATAGAGTGTCAAAAAATGGATAGGGTGGGAAAGTGCAGGAATGACAATATTCAAATACTTAATAACTAATAATTTCCCATAATTAATGAAGGATATAAAGCCTCAATTCAAGCATGAGAATCTCAAAACAAGCAAAT
The DNA here is from genome assembly GCA_004027555.1 of Craseonycteris thonglongyai. NCBI lineage: Eukaryota > Metazoa > Chordata > Mammalia > Chiroptera > Craseonycteridae > Craseonycteris > Craseonycteris thonglongyai. The sequence continues at coordinate 73,237 of PVKE010002324.1, read as the reverse complement.
AAAAATAAATCCACATTAAAATACAGGTTCATAAAACTTCAAAACAGTGTAGACAAAGAAAAAAACATAATAGTTAGCAGGATAAAAAGTAAATAATCTACAAATAATAAATCAACCACAGATTTTTCAACAGCAGTAACAGAGTTATCATAGTAAAATACATTGTGAAAATTCTCCAGGGAGAGTTAAATGTAAAATTCCATTCCCAGCTGAACTATCATTGAGGAAGAAATAAAGCATCTTAGATAAACAAGACTGACTAATACTTAATCTACTTACTCCTAGCAACAAAATTATACTTTGGGAAGAAGAATATTTAAACCAGAGAGGAGTATGAGGTAAGAGGAAAAAGAATGCATTCTATAATTTTTGGTTTTGAAATAAAAATATGAAGAAGATACAGATGGCCCAATTAGCTGGTTTAAAACACTTTGCTTGGGAACAGAGAAATAATGATAAAACTGGATAAGAGCAAATACTATCAAATGACCAAAGAAACAATAAAAATAGAATAAAATTATTGACTAATCCATAAACATTAGTGGCTGTGACCTAAGCATCTTTTGGGTACAGGGAACAACACCTGCTGGAACAAGGAAAAATGTTTGCAAAGAAAAAATCTAAACACTTATTTTGGTAGACATTTTTGTTTCCTATCTTTTTTTTAATTAAAATTAGCCACCTGGATATTCATAAACACAACTTTAATTTAATATTGTGTGTAATTTACCCCACACAGTCTAATTGACATGGACTTCTGAAGAATTAAGTGTATTAAAAACTAAAATTAATCGATAGCTTCAATTTTTTTAAATTACCCTTTCCACGCCCATATATTTTAATTATATTAAAGATATAGAATACTATTTTGTCATCTAACATAAACCCATGTAAATCCAGGATTTTAACGTCTTTCTAAAGAAAGCTAACACAGTCTGAGAAATAGGAGGAGATATTTACCAAAATTCACTTTGAATGTATTATATGTACATCAAAAACAATACCTCTTGCTACAACTACAGAACAAATGCCAAATGCACATTTACATTTTTAGGATCAGGGAACTAGCCCCAGAATCTACTCACATTTATTGCCCCATAAGTAAGCAAACGTAAGAACAAAAATTACTAAGCACTTTTCAGTACATGAGGAATGGATGTGGCAGGGAAGCTTACATCTCTGCCAAAAGTAAAAAGGGAACAAATAGTCTCTTCTCCTAAAAAGCAATGACACTAAAAATTGATTGAATGCATTTCTTCAGCTAAAAACATAATGTCTGTTTACTTGGCCATGAGCATCCAGTAGACTCACAGAAGGAAAACAATAAAGACTGGCTAATAAAGAGGATGCACTCTTTTTCTTTTCCATTTTTCTTGGTTGGGGACATTTGTCTCACAGAAAGGAACAAAAACATTGACCTCTAATTAAAAGAATGCTGTGGCACATGTTTTTCAGACATAATATTTACTCCAAGAGGAAAAACGCCATGCAAACAAATTCCAAGCTGAGTAAAGATGAAAATGTTCAACCTCAACTATTTTACTCCATGAATTAGTAAATAACAGTATTTAAGCTATTATTTTGGAATGAGGTGGCTCAAAAGGTGTCAGGACCTAACCTTCTAAGCATCTCTTTCATTTTGTACAACTTCCTAGTTCCTCAGGAAACTTCATCATGATACACAATTGCAGAGAGCCCAGACCTGCCATTTAGGCATTTTCTACCAGGAAGGAATGCAACGGGTAAGCTTTCTTTGTACCTCACCACTCTCTCCTTAAACTCCTCCAAGATGTCTGGAGCCGACACAGCTTCCTACCTCTCACCAGGAGTGGGAGTCTGGGCCACCTTAGCATCTCTCAGGGGGCTTGGAGGTGTGCCAAGACTCAGCACTGCTGTGGGAAATGGCAATTTGGGTTCGTGAATTTTGACGAACTTGGTCTAGGACAGCCCTGCGTTGGTTCGTTTTAAGAATTAAAAGACGGTGTCCTTACAAGAAGACCATGCAGGCTAGCAGCAGAGTGGAGCTGTTCAGGTGTGGGCACTGAAGTCACCCAGCTCAAATTCAAATCAACATCCAGAAACTTTGGGCAATTTTTTTTACCCTCTTTGTGCCAACTTTCTTCATCTGTAAACAGGGATATATAACAAACATCACCTAACTAAGAGCATTCTAGTATGTTCAGCACAGATCTGGGCACATAGTAAGTACTCCAGGCATATTAGCTATTATTATTAGTTGTAAAAATGGTAAACATAAAAACATGAATGAATGGGGAAAGGTACTGTGCTAAGATTTGGTTTAAATGATTTACATGGCAAAACCAGAAGACACTTTCCATAAGATGTCAGAATTCATTATGAAAACCTCCACTGATCTAATTAAATCTTCAAAGCGCAAAGTATGTAATCTTCAAGTAACCGCACACTTATATAGCTTTGAATTGTGACTGCAAAACCTTACATTGTGATTCTTCTAAAGCATCCTCTGTTACATATTTTTAGAGTTGTGTGGTGGGCTCACTGATCCTTCATTTAATTATTTCACGCTATGCCATAAAGCAAACCTCAGATCGTCTTCGCGTGTCCTAGTATATCCCCACAGCCCTGACAAAACCCAGCTTCATAGAAAGAGCCAGATCACTCTGAATTCCTTTTCTTTTCTCTTACTGTGTGTGGCCAAGGTCAGAAAACAAGTCACATGAGTCTCCCAATTGGACTTCCTTCCTGGCTGTCCTTTTGAAATTCCACATTTGTTAGAGCAATTAGCATACAGCTAAAACACTTGCCTTCTTTAGTGGCAGAATCATCTGCAAAGAAAGACACTGATGTCCAGGGGTGTCATCTAATGTGGGACCTAAAGGTAAGCGAGTCAAGAACTCTTGTCTTCTAATTTCCAGAAAACAAAGTGGTATTTCAGAACAACTAACTCACCAAAAAACATCCTTGGACACTAGATCTCTGAGACCGTATGTTCTCAGAGTGGCAGTCCAGGCAACCACTGTAAAGAATTTTTTTTTTCTCATGTACCTTAAAAACAGGACAAAAAACCTTACTAAAATACATACAGTACTTTCCATTAACTGGAGCTCAAGCAACCAGCACTCTCAGGCAACCAGCAAAAAAATATCAGAGAAATCCTACTACATTTATCCAGCATGGGTGCCAGTTAACTGAGCGTCTACTTACATTTATCTGGCACCTACCAATCCTCATGGGTGCTGGTTAACTGAGAGTCTACTGCATAAAAGAACAGAGACTGAACACAACTTTTATATGATTAATGCTTCTTATTATTCAATTACCGGTATGCTTATTAGTCCTAACTGTAGTGGTAAAACATGCTACTGAAATGTATTTGCTGAGGATAAAATCAATTTCTTTTCTTATATCACAAAACTTAAATATAATCTTTTGAAAAATACTCATGAGATCTAAAACCTTTGGAAATTCAGGAAAAAGCAACCACGCTGCGTACTCACCAGGGGTTCTGACATGATGATGCGAATCTTGCGCTCAGCCTGGGTGGTGAAGTTGACAAATAGACTCTTGAGGACATATTCTCCTGGTTTGCTGTCTGGGTCTACATTGATGGGTAACATGGTTGGGGGCCCTTTCTCCCTTTGTGTGCCAGGCACGGGTGGAACTGGAGGCTTGATGTAACCGTTCCCAACTGGAGAAGCTGAAAAAGATAATGGATATATTCTTACTGGCCGAAAGCCCATCATAAATATTCAGAATGGCTATTTGAAACCATAAATACAAGGATATGCATCCCATCCAGAAATTGTGTGTGTGTCTACAACACACACACACAGACACACACACACACACACACACACACACACACAGAAACACACACACACACCCCTCAATGTCAAATTGCAATATGTTCTAAAAGAAAAGGGGGAAACTATACGAGTGAGGAAACTACACTTGTCTTTATCTGCCCAAAGGCGCTCCAATGTCATAATTTGGAACTGCTGTGGAAATGAGTGAAATCTCTTGGGGCCAAGGAAATCCACTTGCGTGGCTCAGCCAGGATCAGCTTTTCTGACCTTCCCCTTTGGCCTGCCCATATCGGTGTCAGTTCTGGTTGGAAACGAGAATTTCAACCGGCCAGTCAAGGTCATGAGTTCAAGTGCCCATCGGCATGCGCTGCTTCTCAAGGTATGGGGCTCAGGGAAGGGTATCTCAGCTTGCTTTTCGCCCGCTAACAAAGACAGACGAGCACAGGGCCAGTGTTTCAAAACACTCCATCCACTTTCGGAAGTTCCCATGACCGAAATGGACTCTGAGCATTTGAAATAAAAAATAGTTTCTTTTATTTTTCTGCAGTGCACCCAGATTCTATGTGATAACTGTTCAAAGTAGGTGCTCCTCTTAGATGTAGAGGTCCATGTAAACTTTACTTTCCAGAGAGCAACGTGAGCTCGTCTTTCTCCACAGGAGTAAATTATTACATTTCTTTGCTCACAGTTGGATATACGTTGTTCCTTCTTCCAGTTGTCAGGGCCTCATTCACTTTTGTAGTTTCCAAGGACAAACTCTTTAGTAACCAAGATTCTTTTTTAGGACCATGCTTCCTCTCAGAATCCCTCTTTTCCATTAGACTTATTTACTTTACTGGCATTACAGAAATATTTCATAAAATATAACAAACCAGGATGACGCAGCTACCGTGAGAACATGTCACAGTGTGTTTGGAACAATAATAAGTTGAGCACTGATGCATCTCTGAGGATGTTAAGAAAAGTCATTTTCAAAGGTACTACAAATATTCAAAATAACCAGAAAGCTTGAAAGTCATGCAAAATAAATTAGGATGAAAAGAAAAAACCTCCAAGTACGAGGGGAAGAATTATTTTCCTCTGAAGTGTATTATTAAAAACATGGAAAACGTTGGAAAAGGAACAAACAATTAGTTTAAGCAACAGAAAAACATTTCTTAACAAAGAGATGGATGATTCCTAGACAATTTTATATATTTCAAAGTAAATCAAGAAGAGACTGACACTTAAAAATGCTCAGAAATCATTTTTGCCTTGGAAGACAAATATATTCAATGACATGCTAAGTTCTGCTTAATTAATTTCCATAAAACTCTGATGATGGGAAATGTTCCTCCCATTTCTACTTGATTACATTCCAATTTCCTTTTACACTAGTTAGTTCTCTTAATCCTACTGTTCTCAAGTTGTGTTCCTTCAAGTTTCAGAGCTCATAACATATCTCTAGGATAATTTACATCTTTAATCCTCAAAAATAATCTTAGAAGGCCAAACAATCTCCCTTTTACAGATAGGACCATGCATGCTCAGAGAGCTTCAGAGACTTGCCCAAGGTCACACAGTGGTTGACTCAGGATCTGAACCCCTGTCCATTAGACAACATATTCTGTGAGCTTCCTGTATCACCTCATCTAAAAAACAAGCAAGCAAATGACAACAACAACAAAAGCCCCTAAAGCATCACCTATGGTCAAGATTGAATAAAGTCTCCTTAAGTCATATATTTCCCTGGCATAAGTTAGCTTGGGGACTTCAGGAGATGACAAAATGAAATATAAATGATTTAGAGAACAAGGCTTCCTACAGATTAGTATAGTTGGCTACTTTCTAGAAATACTTATATAATATCCAGCCACGGAGGTCTCTCCGGCTAGGCCAGCAGCACTCTTATGTGGCATGCATCTTCTAGCCATCAGAGGGGTTTTGAGAAAGGCTGCAAGTACAGAAAGGCATCAGAATGGAGAAGCCACACAAAATGTAGGCAATCTGATTGATGACACACCTTAGAAATGTCTAGAGACTGTGTGTTCCTAGATACGCGGATGAAATAACATTACCCTCACAAGGAGCAAGTGAACTTGAAGGCACAGTTCTCTCTGTTCCCTTCAATCTGTGGCCTCGCCAAACCACTTTTGTGTTTGGTCTCCCAGAACTGAACACATTGAGGTGAAGTAGTTCAATACACAGAAAGTCAGCATCAGGTCACTGTCCTCTTTTCTTCTCTCTCTTCCTCTGCCTTTCAGCATTTTATCTTGGAGAAACGACAGTAACACCTCAGGGACTTCCTTTATAAATGTCTGTCATCTGCGAAGACGCCATTCCACGGAATTTCCCCCAATTTTCAAAGTAGGTGCTGTCATCAGAGCCTGAAAGGGTGTCTGCCAAGATCTGGGAGCGGAGGAAGATGAGGTTACAGTGACATTTCAAGGTCCTTTCTCCCGAAAGGAGATCGAATAACCTGCTAGAGGCAGGATAATCCTGAATTTCAACCTCCTCCTTCTCCCCAGCAGAACTGACAGATGGCTCCAATTCCTGTGTCCCTGGGGCTGGCCACCCTCTCTTCCTTCTTGTCTCATTTTCTCCTCCTTTTTATTTTCTTCTGCTTCTGGCTCATTTTATGCAGCAAAAATCTCAGGAATTTAAAAGCCATTAACTCAAAATTCTGATAAATTCGGTAAGGCCTTGTATAAATATATATTTTTAAAGATTTATTATTATTTTTGACAGAAACAGAGAGAGAAAAGAGAGAGAGAAGGAGGAGGGCCCAGAGCAGTCTTCATAGTTGCATGTCATCAGTTTTTGACATGGTTTCATTCCACACAGGTGGGTGGGGGCTGTGCAGGGTAGAAACTGGGCTGGGGGCCTCCTGCATGGAAGGCAAGCCCCCTTGAGCCAGGGGCCAAACTGGGGGACAAGAACCAAACTGGAGGGATGAGAACTGAACTGGGGGCCTCCTGTTAGAGAAGCACACCCCAGTTCAGCATATGGGTCCACATGGGCCAGGGCCGGGGTTTGATCCTCAGTCCCTGGGGCAGCAAAGCAAGCGCTTAACCTGCTGAGCCATCCTGGCTTCCTTTTTTTTTTTTGTCAATATCAACTTTGAAAAAGATTTGCTGACTTACAACGTGAATGAGTGGGGCTCAGAATCACTGCACATCAGAGTCTCCAAGAAGGCTGGGCCCTACCTGGCTCAGTGGGTCTGGAGTGGGCCTTGGTTATTTGCATTTCTAACCAGTCCCCAGTTTATGGCAGTGCTGCTGGCAGGGGACCGAACTCTGACATCTCAGATGTAAATAAACGAGAGAGCAAAGGGGACCAATTAATCTAGCTGATAAAACTGTTAATTCCATGTACCTACAGCAAAACTGAAAGATTTCATTAACTCCAAGTAAGTTAATGCTTTGTAGGCAAAATGTAGAACACTGAATAGGATCCAAGGTCTGAGTCTTAATGTGGTTCTCCGTGACCTTGGGGAGAACTTGCACCCTCTGGGCTTTGGCTTCCTTACTTGGTATTCTTAAAGACTTTAAGCCAGGTTGTCCTAATCTATGAGTGTATACAATCATATATTGATGATGCGTAAACATACTCACTTTTTAAAACTTCCACAATTTTCCCTCTCTTAAATTAAGATGAAAAGGGGAAGCCGGGATGGCTCAGTGGGTTAGGCGCTCACTTTGTAGCCCCAGGGACCGAGGATCGAATCCCGGCCCCGGCCCGTGCGGACCCATATGCTGAACTGGGGAGTGCCCCCAGTTCAGTTCTCACCGGGGCAAGACCCCGGCCCAGTTCCTGCCCTGTGCAGCCCCGCGCCCACCTGTGGAATGAAACTATTTGGAAAAACCGATGATGTGCAACTATGGAGACTGTTCTGGGCCCTCCCCCTTCTCTCTCTCTCTGACTCTGTATCTCTCTCTCTCTCTCTCTCTCTCTCTCTCTCTCTCTCTCTCTCTCTCTTAAAAACAATAAATAAATTAAAAAAAAAATTAAGATGAATCAGTGAGATTCCATCATCTATTCTTAATACAGAGGAGGGGTATCCAACCTTTGGCTTCCCTGGACCACATTGGAAGAAGAATTGTCTTGGGTCACATGTAAAATACACTAATACTAACAATAGCTGATAAACTTAAAAAAAAAAAAAAAAGGTTGCAAAAATATCTTACACTGTCTAAGGGAAGTACAGATCTGTCCTGAGCTGCATCTTGCGGGCCACAGGCTGGACAAGCTCACTATACAAGAAAGCTTTACCAATAATCCTGGCCCTTCCACTTGTACTTTTACCCCTCTGGTTCCACTCATCTTTCTGAGACTGGCAACTCCTTGCACTGCAGGTAGACACAAGAGGATGCCTGTCTTTATTCCTAGCTGTAAACTCTAGACTCATGATAACACGCTTTTTAAACATTATGTACCGAGAGTCTGCCTTTCACAAAGCCTGTGCTAGGCCTAGTGAAGGACAGAGGTGTCGTCTCTGTTCTGGACTGCTGACTGGCCAGGCACTGTGGAATACCTGGTGCTTAGCCTAGGTCTTAAAGGACAGGTAGGATTCTGACAGGGAGAAATGAGAAAGGGGCAACCTAGGCAGAGGGAACAGCATGGCACGTGCATGGAGGCATCTGCTGAGAATCTTCCCATCCCTGCCTCCCCTCACCCCACCACACACCCCTATCTTAGCACATATGTTCAAACTATGTCTTCAACAAATTGCACAGTCCTCAAGAACAGGGCTATGTCTTGTGTTTATCCCAAGCACTTTACACGGTGCCTAGTACAAAACTGAATCCATCTTATTCCATAATATTGTCTTTGTATGAATGAAATAATTGAGCAAGTACATATATGAAAAACTTAAACTCTTAAGTCCTACGAAAATGTAAACTTGTTAATTCTTATCATTAGAATGAACGTCTTGAATGGCCAGCCAATGACCTTGGATTACTTGGAGGACACCCGGGACCTAGCAGGCTTCTGGGAAGAAATACTGATTTGATGTTGTGTAGGGTGGGCTATAAAAGGCCTGTTTGAGGGGCAATACAAATTAAAGACCACTGCACCTATCATGAAACAAGTCATGAAGGTGGGAACCTGGATGAGGCCTGTGGGAACAGAAAGGAAGAGCTTGTCTTACACAGATAGACCTGAAATGCAGCCACATCACACCTTTCCCAATAAAGAAAACATACAAGATGTATTTCCTGGTGAGATGTTGTAATAACGAAGTGTTTAAAGAGTTTTTTTAGAATATGGACTCTAGAAGCTTTCCCAGAATTCCCTACCTGGGGCGGGATGTTGGTCAGTTCTTATACCCAAGCCCTGAAGGCTGCTGGCTATGAGTTCCTGGGAATGACACAATGGATCTCAGTCTCCCAGCATGAGAACAGAGGTGTCTAAGTCCATGAAGTGTTTCAAAACATTAGAGCGCTCGTTCATTTACGAGCAACAATGGGGATATAGGAACAAGTTAAATGTCACATAAGGAAGCAAAAGAGATAATGCAGGATTAGTCAATTCTACAGAATATGGCATCAATTTCTACAAGTCAGTGGAACAGATTAAAATGGGATGATGACAGAAGACTTAGGAGACATACAACCAAATGTAATGGGCAACCTTGTTTAAATCTTAATTTGAGCAAACCAATTATTAAAAGACATTTTGAAAAATAATACTCCAAGCAATTTGAATGTGCACTGAACTTATTAAGTGATACCAAAAAATTATGATCAATATTGTTAGGTCTGATTATAGCATTGTAGGCAGATAAGGAAATATCCATATTTTCTAGAATGCATGCTAATTATACGGAATTCAATAAAATGATGCCTATGTTTGATTCAAAAATGCTTTAGCAAAGGGGAAAAGGTATAAATGAAGCACACATAACTAAATCTTGATAACTGTTGAATCTGAGTGATTGCAATATATTGTATGTTTTACTATTCTTTCTCCTTTTGTGCTTGTCTGAAAAAACTCGTAACAAAATATATTTTTTAAAAGATAAGGCTCATTTGCACAATGTTTTCTACATCTTATATAATGGCAACAAGGAAAGAACCTTAGAACCTCAATTACAAAGTAAAGTTGAACACCATCTATAATCCATGTTCAATGACATAACCTTGAATGTTCACTAAGATTTCAAGTCCAATCACATCCTTCCACATTAACTGGATGTGCTGAACTGGAAGGTGTGGGTCTTGGAGCATTTACACTTATAACACTCGTCAAGGAGGAAAGCATGTAAATGTCATTTACGTAGGCCTCCTTTATCATACCTGTATTACAATACAGTTTGAGTCCTTTCAGAAATACTTTGTCTCAAAAGACTGAGTGAATTCAGTTAGTCAGTTCACTAAACAACAAATTGTCACTGTAGCCTCAATATGGATAAGGGTCTCACTACAAAGGTCTGTGGAGAACACAAAGATAAATTTAAAAAGACAATTTGAAAGATTTTTAGACTATAGTACATTCAGTCCCAAGATGCCACAAGGCAGTGTCAGGCTGAATAGCCCACGGAAGTGCCATTAAAAGAAGGACAACATTCATCAACTTGTTAATCTATTTAGTCATCAAATATTTACTGAAGGCCTACTCTACTCCAAGCATTGTGCTAACTCCTCCCTTCACACAGCCAACAGTACACAGGGCAGACAGGCATTATGTCATTATATAAACACACCCCAAAATATAAGGACACAATGGGAAGTGCTGTGAGGGCTGCTGTGAGAGACACAGTGGGGACACCTATGACAGTAGGGTCAGGGCAGGGAACTGAGGCCTAGAAGTCCCTGATGATAGATACAGTCAGAGGAGGTTGTGAGGCAGGAGAAGGGGGTGGCAGGAATTATATATCAGTGGTCACTTTCTGGTGGCTCACTCCCTCACTTCCTTCTGATTTTATTACAGGCTAGTGGGCAGGCTACAAGTTGGCACTCCCCCCTGAGAATGGCTTCTATCCCCTTCACCCACCTTGCCCTTCTACAGAGCTCTCGCTGCCTCTTGAATATAGTAACATGTTTATATTTGTTTTCTATCTCTTTTACAACACTTAAGTGCAACAAGGGCAATAAAATTTTCGTTTCTCTTGTATCCTCATTTTCTAGCTTAATACCCAGTACTCAATAAAAAAATTATTGCATTAAGGAGTAAAGAAGCATTAAGACATAAAGTTTTGTCTCCAATTTAGAATCCCTACATTCAACTCAAGACTCATATCAAGTCTGCTGAGAAAGCTATTTCTGCAACCAAGCAGGACAGTGACAAATAAAGCACCAATATGCCCAGGAGCAGAATATTGTATCAAGGATGACAACATGTTATTCCAGAAGAGAACTTGACCAACGGTGTGTTGAGAACGCCTGGCTTACGAAAACTTTGTAGCAGAGTTTGTCAAAGTGTGAGTTGTGACCCATGTACTTGACCATGAAACCTATTTAGTAGATGCCGACCAGTATGATTTTGATGAAACTTAATAGAAAACCATAGGGGAAAACAAGCAGAGGTATGGTAGTCTAAATAGGGAGGGTAAACACTGTTTCATGAAAGCTATTTTCAGTCCCTGTCTGTGTCTGCAGATACAAGTATGTATGTGTGTAAGCTCTGGGTCATAATGAAAAATGTTTCTTACTATCAACTGTGGTCAAAAAGGCTCTAGAGCAGGGCTGTCCAAACTTGTGGCTTCCCTGGGCCACATTGGAAGAATTGTCTTGGGCCATACGTAAAACACACTCACACTAACAATAGCTGATGAGCTAAAAAAAAAAAAAAAATCACAAAAATATCTCATAATGTTTTAAGAATTCATGTTGAGCAGCATTCAAAATGTCATCAAATAATATACACACAGGTAATATACATTACAATATGCATTCTATTACAAAATATATAGACATGTATATGTATGCAAAAATATACATATACATACATATAATGTAGATGTTATACATATGTATTATATAATATATATGAAAATATGAAATACATTTCTAGCATCTATAGCTAGCAAGGGAAGAACTTCTAGTGCAGTACCGGTATATATAGTAGGACCTCTGTAAATATTTGCTAATGAATTAACTGAATAAGTGAAATCCTCTATAATCTGATCAGTTTTTATTTTGTCAACAGCAAAATATTTGTTAAATTCCTGGTTCCTATGTGCTTAAGCTGTCAGCTCATATAATATTATAAGAAAATACTTTAAGAGTTTATTGGGGGAAGCTGGGATGGCTCAGTGGGTTAAGCGCTCACTTTGCAGCACTGGGGACCAAGGATCGAATCCCGGCCCCGGCCCGTGCGGACCCATGTGCTGAGCTGGGGAGTGCCCCCAGTTCAGTTCTCTCTGTGTCTCTGTATCTCTCTCTCTCTCTCTCTCTCTCTCTCTCTCTCTCTCTCTCTCTCTCTCTGTCAAAAACAATTAAAAAAAAGAGTTTATTGAATCTTAAATAGTTATGAGAACTGTACAATGACTTTACATAAAATTGGTTTGATACATGACTACCAGAAGGGTCAAATTTAAGACAGTGATAACTCTACCAATTCACAGAAACATCCCGTATTAGTTGTTCCCGCTCTCTTGTAAAAGTTTTTATATACTGTGAGCAAGAAAGACAATGAGTGATAAAGGAGCCAAGGTGCTCACCAGACCAAGGGCGTGATCTGTTCCGTGCAAATCCAGTGAGGGGCAGACACATTTCCAAGAGATTTTAAACAACAAAAATATCAAGCATTTAACGTAAGTCCTGATACGATGCAGCACTTTCCCCAAATGCATTAAAACCCTAAGTTTTAACATCTAACTGTGAGCTTATTAGTCATTAAAAAAAAAAAAATCTCTTGAAAGAAAAACAGTTCCTTAACACACTCTACTTTATAAATTACAAAGTAAGAAGTAAATGCATGACTAACAGATTTTATTTCTAGAAATAGAATGGTATTAAGTGTAAATATCTAATAGTCTCACTAGAGATAGTTCAGTAGAATAACAATTAAATCTCCCAAATCATTAATAAGCAAAATGTTTCTCTTAGAGTAAGATGTTGTTCTTTACAATTTATAGATTAAGTTTTCCAACCTTCATTAAATAGAAAGTTTAACAGTTAATATCTATGATGCACATAATTAACCCTATGCCATGGGAGTTTCCTCTTATTATTCTTCAGGACTCTTGTACAATATTTCTTACATGGTTATGCTAGAGGTAATGCAACTGGGCTATTATTGGGTAAAGAAAAAGAAACGGTGTGCAACTTAGATCCTTGTAACATTAATTAACATATGGTATACCCTGTTTTGAAATTCATAAACAACAAAGAGAAACACTTCAGTTTTTAAATGTTGGAGAAGGCTAAGCAAAAGGAAAGGAAAAACAGCTTTTGGCCAATGTCAATGTTTCAAACTAAACAAATAAGGGTATTTACATTAGTATTTAGACGAAATCAAGCATAAGTCCTACCTCTGCTGTAATACTGAATGTTGGTGGTATTCACTATTTTCCAAACACATACCAGCTCTTTGGACCACTTAGTGGTTTTACAGAACAGATAGTCATACTGAATCTCTCAGTGAAACTTCAATACCCAGAAAAATTCCATGATGTCACAGCCTGTTGTTCTGCAGACCCTTGTACAAAAATTACCAAATTCTACCCCTGAAATATTGCAATCCCAAACGGAAAACCTAAGACATTACTCCTGTCTCCGAATGGTGACATTGTAAGTAATTCCCAGTGTGTGGATGTAATTGCTCCCCACCCCCATCCATTGAAACCTCTGGAACACCGTCCCCACACACAGCATTTAACAACCAGTTACACACACACACACACACACACACACACACACACACAGTGCCATCCACATACACAGGATTTAACAACCAGTTACACACACACAGTGCCGTTCCCACACATAGCATTTAACAACCAGTTACACACACACACAGTGCCACCACACACACAGAATTTAACAACCAGTTACACACACAGTGCTGTCCCCACACACAGCATTTAACAACCAGTTACTTACACACACACACACACACACACACACAATGTTTCTCAAACCTACCGAGCCCTTTGATGAGGCTGATCACACAGGATCGTCTCCAACAAGCTGCTGTAACCTCCATGAGCCTGAATAGGAGCCCAAACTAACAGCTGGGAACAGTAACACCGACTGTGTGCCCAAGCAGCAAAAGCGTAACGACGGGCCCCATGGTCCTGCTGCGCCCGCCACCGTGAGCGTCTTGGCCACAAGGTAGGGCTCTTTTATTTTTGGCCCAAGGTATATTTTTAGTCAGGTGCTACAGGCCTACAGTAAAAGACACACCAAATCAGGCCCTCCGCCCAGGGCAGGCCGTTCACAGCAATGGGACAATTTTTAGCTGCACACGAAGACAGTGCCCGTGTGTCTATATTTATCCTCAGGAACATACGATGCTGACAGATGAGGGAAGCTACGGGTCTTAGCCTGACACACACAGTCCGTGCACACGGGCACACGCCACCCACAGGTCTAGCCCACCGGGCCTGGGTTCCTGTGAGTGAAGTCCCAGCAGAGCAGAGGATGACACAGGCTGAGTGACAAACCGTTGCTGTGGGGACAAGGAGCTCTTGGCCGCAAGTACAAACAGCTTGAAACAGCTTCAGTTCTTACAGACCGAACCAACAGCAGAGTCCCCATGTGAAGCCAAGAGTCAGTGAGAAACTGTACACCTCGTGGAAAATGAAACGCTGAACATCTGTCGGCATAACGAGTCAAGAGAAGTGATTGGGTTTAAAGTCCACTGCCGTATGATTTTAAAAGGCACAGCCTGATTGGAATTGTTGAAAACTTCATTTGTAAGACTGGGAAGGAACCGATATTGGCGAATCTGACATGTTCCTCCTTCAAAAGAAAACAAGCTTAGGCCAGTGAAGGGATTGAGAAGGAAAAATGCGAAATTACCTAAAAACGAAACCACAGAGCAACTAATTCATCTTCCAGTGGGCACTGCTTTTGACAGAAGGAGGTTAGGAGGGTCAATCAAAATCCATTTCTGCACAAACGCAGCTGGGAAGAGCCCGAAACCCAAGTAATTTTCTGTTGATTCTCTCAGGGTAGCTGAAGGTTTTCTTTAGCAATATCGGCTGGAATTACAACACAGTGATCTGGAGAACTGACTGGTGAACTAACGTTTCACAGGAAAGAGAAAAGTGTCCAAATTACCCAAATGAGCACTTAGAGTGATTCAGGCAAGCTAAGCACCTCACGGTCCCACCTTGTCCCACACTTACAGGGTTTATGGTGCTTTTTTAAAGACCTGGCTGAGGTGCTATGTGACCTTTGGTTTGTGTTTTACTAAGAGTGGTCAGAACAGTTATAATACAACAGTGTGCCCCTGGAAGTATCTGCATTTTGAGTAATCAGGCTTCTTCCATTCTCTTCTTTCTATATCTGAACTGGAATGGAGACTTAAATGAAAATTTGTGCTTTGTCAGCTATGGCCCTGGGGATCCAAAGTGGAGATCCCCTTTCAAATGCAAGGCCAAACTTTCAAATGAAAAAAAAAAAAAAATTAATAAATCACTTAAAACAGCTTCATACAAATATGAAACAAGTGTTTTTCATCCTATTTCTTTTTCACTCTTTTCACAGCTACCAATTACCAAACAACATTTAAGGTTATTTGGAAAGGAAAAAGGAAAAAAAATAGTAGAAAGAGAACTAACGTTTATCGGGCGCTGAACTGGATTCAGACACTCCGCTTGGCATTTTTCATATAGTATTTCCTTCAGTCCTCAAAGCAACCTTCTAAGGTAGGCATCACCATCTCCATTTCAGAGTTGATGAAAAGGAATAAAAGATAAGACTGCCCAAGGTCATTCAAGGTCATTCAAATACAAGTTTGTCAGACTCTAAAGTCACTTACACTTGTTCATTTTTATCCAGGACTTGCCTTAATATGACTTGGGACTTCTAATCAATGGTAACCTTAGTGTGCTTGTCTTTGTATACATTTAAGAGTAGCCCCCAAATTATCTCCTTCTTTACCCAGAAATTTCATACATCGCAAACCCAGTTGAATTCCCGAGTGTAGGCTGCTTTGATGCCTCCCTGGTCTGTGTGTCCTTCTGTGGCAGCCTGGCCTTTCCTGGTGTGAGAAGCTTCGGAAGGGCAAAGAGGGTGAACCACATTGTCCTCAGCTTTGGGTCCCCAGGGCCCAGTGGAAGTTGAATTAGTGAAGAATAGATGGCTGATGGCCATCCATTAAAGTGCAGAGTCTTTGATCCTGAGAGTTTCCACCCCACCTGATCCACTCCCACTCAGAGCTTTTCTCCTATGGGAGACATCATTCTAACACCCCGATTTCCCTCCATTTATGTTAGATTAAAAGCAACAAATCACAGGTGGGTGAGGCTCCTAAAGTCAGGCATACTGACAACTGAATAAGTGACAGTTGTCGGCTGATGACAGATATGCAAATAGGAAAATCAGAAAACAACAAGCAGACCAAAGCTTCTGAAGGATAGCAGCCTATTGATTTTTAACTATAAAAAGAGATGGCCCTTAGCATTTCAAGCGCCCCAAAGATACTCATCTAGCATAGAATCATTCATAACTGCTGATGGTCTCAATTCATTTAGACTCGGTTAAATCAGGACCGCGTCCTACAGCACAGACATACAGAGAACAGTAAAGTGCAATTTAGAAAGACTTCTTTTCAAAATGATTAAATTGATCTGTTTTGACACTTCAAGGGTTAAGCTTCATGATCTGGAGAAATTTACTGAGAGGTGATTTGTTCCCTAACGATGCCTATAACTGTTATGCGTTCTAAACTTTATCAACGTAATCTAAATTTACTAAATAAAATAACTGGAATGCCAGTATGTCTAGTTGATATTTCCATAACACCCTCAAATATTAATTGAATACTGACTTCAAAGTTGATGCTTTTTATTTCTTTAAATCTAATACTCATAAAAAGTTCCTTGTGTGTGGCCTGGTGTCATGATGGCAAGTATTTTCTGCCTTTTCAAGTTCAGAAGTTCCAGAAAGCTCCTGTGTTAGTTTACCTAGCTGCTGCTTCAGGAAAGTTGCTCTCAGGCTGTTGGCTGGCTGACAGCTCCTCTATTAGGATGAAGGTTAGATCACATAACCACTCTTGTTAAATGTAGCCTACTAGTTTCTATTCACTTTCCTTAATGTACAGTCAATCCACTGAATTATATTATGGAAAACAGTAAATATCCTTTAGACACCAACTCAAGATGTTTTTTCCCGCTTGAAAAAAAAAATGAACATGTAAAATGATCATACTGTAACATTACCTATATCATTCAAAACCCTACAGTGATAAGAAACTTAGGCTGGTGGTGAGTCTTATTTTTCTCATCACTGGTCTTAGAAGTCAAACAGTTCTCACTGAGACTTTATAACCATTTGTGATATATTTAATAAAATATTTCAGTAATAGAGTGGTTACACTGTATTTGCATAATCCATGCATATTAAGTCTTTCTAGAAATTTAGTAAATATAAAAGCTAAAATATTATCGCAGAAATATGGCAGTTAACAATAGATGCCGGTGACAAAAGCATTATTCCTTTTCAATACTTTTCCGTGATAGAATGTAATATAGAACATATCCATTCACTTGTATTAGCAAATCTTTCAGAGACAATGAACCTCTGAGGCTGTCTCAAGGTACCAATCAAATGAAGTACAACACAAGCAAACATCACCAGTCTTGCCTCTTCCCTGTGGAGACCATAACAAAGGCATTATGTCATTGGGCTTGGAAGTCATGGCTATTAAACAGGCTTCTAGTGGTAGTGGCATTTGCCAAGCGTGTCATTACCTGAAGACATACACAACAAAGAAATGCAACCTGCAGATGTCTACCAGGAAGACCTCTAGGAAAATACTGGTTTGTTTTGGCACAGGGTACCTCTGGAACTGAGCCATGGCTAAAGCAATGTTCTGCCAACAGGTGTGCAGTGCTTATTAGTACAGCCTGTCTGAACCTACAGAGGTTCCCTTTAAACCTCCAAGTACTAGCCATTCTCTTGTAAATTACCGGGTACACTTAAACCCAGCCTGGGAGGGGGAAATCGGAAGGGATTAGATGTCAGAAGTGAAAGCATTTACCTGTATTAGAAATACTCTAAATGCTTTTTCCTCCAAAAAGTTTTCTCCAATGATTTCCATTAAACAGCTTATAAATGATCCCCAGAGTTCTACAAGTGTAATTCCCGACTCGATCTTTTCATAGCCTACAGTCTTTCAATTCTATTATTTTGAAAGACTATGGCCTTGATCCTGTTTCCTGAGTTTAACTCACTTATTTTGGAGGGAGAGAGAGACCTGTCAAAAAGCTCGAAGTTCACCCAAATCTGGAGAGCTCTACAGAACCTCGAGGGGAGCAATAGAATCTGAACCTCCAATGAGGCTAGAATTTTCAAGGTGCCATAAGTGATTCGCATGTGCAGTCAGGTTTGGAAGTTGCTGATGGCCTCTGGGGATATTTAATAATAAGTGATGATTGAGTATCTTGTAAACTGTCTTCCCAGATAGGGGACAGCAAAGGAGTTAAAAGAAGTTACCACCTTGACCAGAGCTATCAAGATGGTAACCTCACACAACTCAAAACATAAAGAAGAATCAGGAAGTAAATAAACAAAAACCTTGAGATTTGCATACATTTTCCTTAAATTTTTTTTAACCTTAAAACAGCTTCAGAGGTTCCCTTTCTCTGTCCCCAATAAGTGTCATGAAATCCATGTACGTTGGACATAGACTAGTGCAAGTCCTCATTCCAAATCTAACTTTCATGTGCGTACAATCCCAGCAAGCTTATATGTTTCGTTTTTAAACCCTAAGCAAAGTGGATGCAGAAAATCAAAGGGCAAGATGGAACAACTGATCACTTGAGAGAGGGAAAAATTCTAGACAGCCTGTATACAATTAATGAGGAGGACAACAAAGACAGGACAATGCCACTTAGTTTAGAGGAAGCTACTGGAACTCCTTCGTAGTCGGATTAAGGACATTTCTGAACAGCTTCCTAAAAACAAAAAAGGGGCTTGTTTAGATGGTACTGCATCAACAAAAGGTGAAAACTTCCAAAGGATGTCCATAAATTTATTTTTATCCGAAACATCTAAATACTTAATAAAATAAACATGACAATGGGAGCTCAGTTCTGATTGATTCCACTGAATCCAGGTGGGTACAGTTAGGATAAAAGTATTTGCATCTAAGAAAGCATCATTCGAACCAAGATTTGACTGGTCCTGAAAACATTAACCGTTTCTATAAAATATATAAAATCTGGTGAAATGGTTAATGCCAGGAGCTCCAGGAATTAGCTCATATCCTTTGTGACCATCCATGAAGAATGCACATAGGAACTATAGTGTCTGTGAACCAGCTACACTGAATGTTAGGGAACCACTCAGCTAAATATCCCAGAGCCATTTCCACTCAGTGCTTATGAATCATCTTTACTGGTTTTATTTAGAAGCAAAGGAGAAATTTATACATAGAAAATGTAAATAGTAAGGCACCACTCTGGGGGCCTATAATGATTGCTTTTGTGTGAAGTTAAATTCTGTCTTTACCGTGCAGTCGAGGAGCAGGGAGAGGGCACAGGGCTCGTTACTGCTGAGGAGGCTTCTCTGCCCACAGCCTCATCTCCAGACCCCTGCTCTACCCAAGAAGGTGTCTTTGGGACAGTTTGGTCTAATGTGTTCTCTACGCTCCACCTTGTATTTTGGGTTGATGAGATTTTTGCAAATCAAAAAATATAGCCTAGATCCCCTTTCATGCGAGAATATCAAGTGCGCAAAGTAAGGCATCAGGGACCCACCTGCTCCTAAATGAGGCAGAATATGAACTCCATGCCAGCATGGACCCACACGACCATGTGTAAAAGCCATCTCTGTCACACAGCTAGCCCGTGGGACCCTGGGCAAGTCACACTGCCCAAGACCCAGCCTATTCATCTACAAAGATGATGAATTCAGAGGCGTGATACTAAAAAATCTACAGCCCTTCTGCAACATTTTAGAAGAAAGTAGACTTTCCCTAGGCTAATTCAGAAGAGTTTTATTCAAAGGGGAGCTCATACCTCTAGCACGCAGAATGACAAGCCGAGTGTCACAAGTCACCACTAAGCATGATCAGTAAACGGCAACTCTCGAAATGAAATTCAGGTTTCCTACCTCTTCACTGTCTATTCTGAACTAATTCTATGGCCTAAAAGTTTGGGGACCTACTGAAAAACAATGCTGGTTCATTTTACCTGTGATGTTTAATACTAGCCACGCACATACGAGGGCTATCTAGAAAGTATCCAGCCACGTAACCACTCTTGTTATATTGACAAAGGCTGAATTTTTTCTGGACAGCCCTCGTACAGCTTTTAAACACTTGACATGTGGCTAGTGCAACTGAGTGACTGAATTCTAATTTGTTTAAATCCAAGTTTAAAAGCCAATGCCTGATTTGGTTACTGGAAACATTTTAAGGCCAACGTTGTTTTAAATAATTTGCATATGTGAGACTACTTTTTAAACAAAATCTTATGAAATCTAAATATAGAACAAGTATTTTTGACCAATTTGGTGTCCAAATTTAGATGTGCTGATGCTGGAAAACACACATTGAATTTTGAAGCAAACATCTACTAATCCCCTCAAAAGGTATCAGCTAGGTGAAAATGAGAGGTAGATGCTTTCTTGGAACTGCTTCAGAAAGTGGCAAGAACGATGGGATAAGTGTGTTTAAAGGGAGGGGAAGTATTTTGAGGAGGATTAATGGCAATGTGTCTTATACTATAATAAATTTTTTTCATTTAAACATTCACCGTATTTTCTGATCACGCCTGTATCTATATGAATGAACTTTTACTGCATAAGCTCTCACATTGTTCTCAAGTATATGGCTGGAAGTCCATCTATTTAAATAATCCTCATTAAGTCACTTTCTAAGAGGCCATTCACATGCTGACATGCCTTCCTGAAATACCATATGTGGTGGACACAGTTATAAATTAATTTATTAATTTATTTTGCAGTATTCATCCAGAGATCTGAAAATGCACAACACAGCATAGCTGTAAGGTTTACAACCCATTGTCTTATTATGACAAGTTACATACTTTCTTATGGAATGACACACCACCTGCCATTACTTATTCATTATTAGTAGAGCATTAGGTAGCATTCTGGAGTAGTTACCACCATGCCCTGGCAGCCCATAAAAGTTAATACAACCTCCAGAAGTTTCCTCACGTAAGGGTAGGTCAGAAGGCACTGGGAAAATCTGATTCAACCAGCCCCATATAAAAATACGTCATTATCATGTCCCCTAAGATTAGGAGACGTTTTCTTCTAGAGGGGTTTATGCATGTGTACGTGACCCAAAAAGCACCCTGCTCACCCCTGGAGGTTGAAAGGAAAGTGAAACAATTGATAATACCTGTCTGTCACAGTAGGGCCACAACAAAAAGCAGCTAACAGAGATCATCTGAAACCTTGTTTCTTAACAAGTGGTATCTTGGGGACCCTTCACGACACATCAGTTTCCTGTGAAAATGACACTGTATTTTCCTGGGTGACTTCCACATGTAAAAATGGGTCAGATAACTCAGATGAACTGATACCTCAAAACTACTTCAAGGTAGTCCAGCGGGCTACGCAGCACTCATTAGATGCTTATTTGTATGTTTACCGGTAAGTGATTCAAGGTCAGTTGGTCATCTAAATTTGATAGCTTGTTGAAAAATAAAATAAAGCAAAACCTCTGTGAATCTATAACCTGGGAATAAACTACCATGAAACAAATTCAACTAAGGCCACACACGGCAGCTGCAAAGAACCCTGTGTTATTTCGGTGCCAAAAGTCCAATGAGTATTGTCAAGAGATAAGTCTGCCATCACCTTGTAGCCTCAACACAAATATTCTATTTAAAGAGCACAGCTTCTATTCAACATATAATTTAAAAACACAGTTCCTTGGGCCATTGCTTTTCTCTCTCTTTAAAAAAAAATTCGCATCAGCTATGTAATCAAGCATGTTTTCATCATGCACTAAAATAAAGCACAGGCTGGATGTGGGGAAGATACGAAACCTTGGCCACTTGACCTGAGACAACAGGCTTCCCCCTTTGCCCACACCTTTGTGAGGGCCTGACTTCGAATCTTTGTCATCTCTTCCCTGGATTATCCCCACAATGATTCTCCAGACCTCTGTTTTCAGCTTCAAGAGCCGCAGGGCCTTCCTGGCACTTTCAGGAGAAAGTCCGATCCTTCAGTGGGTCCTCCAATGCTCCTTATAATCTGACCCAACTTGCCTGTGTGCACCATCAGCCACTCTCCTTCACGGGCGCCCTGGGATCCAGCTGCCCCTCCCTTCCACCCCTCTCTGCCTTTGCTCACGCTCTTCCCTTTTCTCTGCAGCACTCCTCAAGTTCAAGTGTCAAGGCTTTTTACAATTATTCCCCAGCTCTACTTTCCCATAAAATGGTGAATTGCTTCCTCCGCTGGGTGATGACTTACGTCAGCATCCCAGAGTCCAAGTACGAGGCGGGTATTTTACAATGTGTATTTAATCGGCATTTTTGTCTTCTCCAACTTCTTTGTAGCTGCTCTTTCAGCAAAGGCAGGCCGTCTTTGATTGTAAAGACCACCAAAGGCAGGCGCTAAGCCTGCTGACTGACTCACAGTGTCCTCTCCCTGCCTGAGCGCCCCATGCTAGCAGCGTGTGATGATGTGTAAGAAGGGAAGGGGAGGGCCGGTGATTCCGTCTCAGAACGTCCTGAAGCTGATTCATGTGTGTCCAGTGTAAGCGATGCTTTAAGGACATGCACCTTAATCGTTAGGACAAAAATCTTTGAGTCCAGATCTTTTTTTTTTTTTTTTCCTAGTAAGGCAATTAGTTTTTGCCAATAAGAAATCATGGCATCCCTTGCATGGAAAAAGACTTGGTCAGTAAAGAATTAAATTAGCTCAGTAGTTTCACCGAGAACGGTTTTCTTCCAATTTGGCAAAAGCGGCAAGAAGGTTTAAAAGTAAAGTGAAATTAGAACTACAGAACTTAAATGGCATTTAGACAAATATAAGAATAAGTTAAAATTGGTAAGAGACAGCAGCCTTTGACAGTGTTGAGTGCTTAAAAACAAACAAACAAACAAACAAACAAACAAAAAAACCCATCTCAGGAATATTCTCTCAAGTAGGCTGATCACTAACTGCATAAATAAAAAATTATTTCACTCTAATTTTATTTTGAGTTTCCTGGACACATGTGCCCAGGTTTGTTTTGTTTTTTTTTAACACGGTGGTATAATTTAACTTGTGGAATCGCCTCAAAGAAAATGAGTGACCATGACAGAAGGAAATAGATTTCATCGCCAAGTTTAGATGTTGAGTTACTGTTTGGAGTAAAAGATAGAAAGACCTCCAAACACAAAACATTGCTATGTTGCCCCCAGCAAGCAGTAGCAATAGCAATGCTTTGCGTTTGGGGGTCTTTCTGACGGGAAGAATGCTAGTTACGTTTAGGCATAAACCTCCCCCACCAATCCAGGTAATTTTATTCACTCGCCATCACTTAGCAGTTTATTTACAAGAGCCAGCGTGCCCTGCACTGTGAAGTGTGCTGAGGATACATGAGCAGATGTTGATTCCTGGCCTGTGAGGGACCTAGGCCACAGGGCACACTCACACAACAAGGTCACCACTGCTAAACCGAAAGTGTGTGGTAAGGGTGGGGGAAGTGGGGTGGTCAGAGAAGATCTTGCCCTGAAGGTGACAACGATTTGGCTCACGTCCAGAAGAAACATATGCTTCAAGTTTAATTCGTGTGACATTGGCCAAAAAGGCTGCCACTGAAGCGCATCCTGATACAGTGCTGTATTATCAGTCACGCACGTAACTCTGGGCTTGAAAGGAAGATATTTCACCTCAGATGTCTTCAGATGGTTCATTTTCTAAAGTTCCAGAAACACACCTCTTTACCAAAATGGCTGCTCTAGGGAATGGTGAAGAGCAGACCACCAAGCTTTGTGACAGTAACATCATGAAGCGACCCCAGAACTCTTCTACTCCTGGTCATGTTGTGTTGGTAATGGACAGACGTGATAAATCCATTAACTCACAGAGGAATTTAAACAACCATTAAATTGGTAAATTAATAATAATACTAATGGCTACCAGTTATCAAGCAATTCTTATAGTGAGGCTATATATTAAACATTTCCTAAACATTGACTTGTTTCATTGTTATGGCTTTATGGGTAAGTATATGTACATATATGCGTTTTATTTATTTATACAGCTATTATCTATATGGCATATATTAATACCTTCTTATAGAATCAGAGTTTTAGTACCTTGTTCACGGTCACGTGGTGAGTAAGTAAGTGGCTGAGGCAAAGTACATGTTCATAACAACGCCAAAAGCATACGGGAAACGCCTATCAAACAAGCTTAAATAAACTCTTCCCATAGTTTGTATTTCAATCAAAATGAATGAGTCTGCAGTCAAAAAGGCATAAGAATGAAGAAGAGAGCAGATGCTGGGATAGCTCAGCCGTTGAGCACTTGCCTCCCAATCGTAAGGTCCAGGGTTCAATTCTTGGCCCTGGCCTGTGCAAACTCATACGCTGAACAGCAGCGCAACAGGTAACTGCCAGGATGGCAAAGCAGCGAAGGTTCTCGCCTCCCCTGCAGTAGGCCGCTGGTTCGGTTCCCACACTGTGCAGTCATGCATCCACCTGTGTGGAATGAAACCATGTCACAACTAACGACGTACAACTACAGACTGCTCTGGGCCCTCCCCCTTCTCTCTCTTACCTTTCTAACAATAAAATTTTTAAAAATTAAAAAAAATAAAAATAAAAAAAGAGAGAAAGTAAAACATCATGGTTCCTCCTATGGAGCAGTACCCAAATCTAAGAACCACGATTTGTGCTGCTTCTGGTGTGGCCACTAAGCCTCTTCTCACAGAGGACACAATGGAGAACTGGGTTTGCATAATGGGCCTTTCTTCTTTGCGCCACGTGACTAGAGTTGCATAACTTCCCTCTGCAGAAGGGCTTAGTGAAGATTGGGATTCACTTCTGTTTCCATCAAGAGAAAAATAAAAGCAAATGACCCAGATGGGATGACACCCGGGCTCACTCTTCCGGACTTTGTTAACGTTCCACTTGAGGTGGAGGAGACAGAGTTTGGCCTCACGCTCTGAGCTCACATGACTTGGCTAGTCCTGGCACCGTCAGGCATGGGTAGGTCTTTGGCATTAATTTAACACTGTCCATAAAGAACATTCTAACCTTCTCTCCATTGTGTGGGTCGATAGCAACAACTTCGTGAGAACACTGAATAAAGCAGCTGAATCGTCAGCTTTCAATATAAAACGAAGGCCAATGAGACGTGGACAGAAAAGGGGAGGGGCATGCTAGGAACAGTATCCATGATTTATTTCTCTCCTTCTCTCCAAGTGTGGAGAGCATTTTCATTCTACGGTCCCCAGAAGTGACAGTCTCTTAGTCACTCCCTAAAACAAAGGCCTTGTCTGGCAGAACAATATGATATTGAATGAATGAGCTCATTGGGCCCGTGAGATGGCTGTTATTTTGTGTATAAGGGACTCTTGAGAACTGTGGAGTGGGCCTTCTATCACTGAAGTGCGTGCACTTCGTGGATAGTTAGGTCCTCTGCCTGGACTCATTCAATACATTAACCAGCTAATTACACTTAGCTTTTGGTCTTTGATTTAACTGTAGGCATGCTTTTTCTTCATTTCCATATCAGGCTCATTTAACCCAAGCTCTCTACATCTCAGCAGCATGAAACTGGACAGAGGAGCCTATGTCATTCCTTTTACCCGTAAAGTGCCGTTCTAGCACAACAATAATATTCCCACCCCACCCCTGGCATGACCTTGACTCCAGGCTGTGGGTCAGGGACTGAATCCGTTCCTGCATTCCACAGAACCCATAAACCTACCAAGACAAATGCTTTGAATACATATGGGCAATACAAGGAATTCAGCTGATGACTTTGCTGTTCACGATGACTTTTTAACTATTCAGTGTGTTGGTGACCATCACACCAAGAGTATTTCTCACATGATCCCTGTGTAGAGAAACATCGCTCTTGGCATCCACACACAATCACAGGGGCAAAAGTGACAGTGCTCAGAGCTGTGGCCAGGGCCAGGCTGTCCTGGAAGGTGATGGCAGCAGAGAGGCCAGCAAGGAAGAGGTTTGCATGCTCCTTCCTGATGGAGGTCTGGTAGCAGGCCTTTGCAGAAGTGATGGTGACCAAGACCCAGATGGGGGAGATGTCATTTGGAAAGGAGAGAACGACATGTATTAGCAATGTTGCGAATAAACAACAAAGGAGGTTGAAAAGGACTCTGGTTTCTTGCTGGGACTGGCTGTTGGTGATAGTCAGCATTTATGATGAGGAAGCCGAGCACAATGACGAAACTGGACGAGAGAGATGAAGTCACAGCTTCACGTGGCTAGGGCGGAAAGAGTCAGCTTTGGCGATAACTATCAGCCACACAGGGAAATTACAGGGAAAGTCTGGCCTGAGGGGTCAATGAGTGATATTTATACACAAACAACAGTCACTCTGACTCACATACACAATTCACCTTTCATGGGGCTGATTACGGGCCGTGTTCGCTTGTAATTGCTGATTTATACAGGTCCCTCAGTAGACAAACCTCTTCTGAAGAGCAGGAACTTGGCTGCTGTTCAACTTAAATTCATCTCAGGGTATTAGAATTAAAAATTTTTCCTGCTGTCCACAAACTGTGTCAAAAGGCAGGATGCAGCAGGTCAATACCAGGGGCCAAAGATGCATGTCTTATTTTTAAGAAGAAAAATACATTCTCTGAGTTACCCCAGCAACCGGATCGCAGTTGCAAGCTCGAACAGAAGGCTGAGGAAGCCAGCACCTGCTTCTTCCGGCCCTTGGGGGAGAAGTGCACAGGAGAAGGGGACTGGCAATGGCTCCTGCTGGGTCACCGGAAATAGCAGAGGCCCCAGAGCCAGAAGCAAATGTGAATGTAGGAGCCAGCGTGGGTCATGCACTTGCCTTGGAGAATGTCTATTTATTTGTTTGCTTGTTCTGAGCTTTTCATGAAATGGTATTTCCTCCGTAGGATTGGATAAAGTGTAAATTGGATCGTTCTTAGAGTAGTGGCTGAAACAGTAACCCCTCATACATGCTTGCTTGCTACTCCTCTTCTTATAGCAGCGGTGTCCAACCTTTTGGTTTCCTTGGGCTACATTGGAAGAAGAAACATGGTCTTGGGCCACACACAAAATACACTAATGATAGCTGATGAGCTAGAAAAAAAAAAAAATCACCTTCTCTCACCATATATTTGACACCCTGACCCTCTTCTACCTCTCCTCTTCACCCTTACCCTCTGGTAACCACTAAACCAAACTTGTCCACCCTGCAGCCCAGGGTGGCATTGAGCACGGCCCAACACAAGTTCATAAACTTTCTTGAAACGTTACGCGGTTTTATTTTTTTGTGTAATTTTTTTTTTTTTTTTTTTTTAGCTCATCAGCTGTTGTTGGTGTATTTTATGGGTGGCCCAAGACAATTCTTCTTCCACTGTGGCCCACGGAAGCCAAAAGGTTGGACACCCCCTTTAGACCATTCCAAGATGTAGCTTAAAGGGGCCACAAATAGGTACACGATAAAGCCCTTTCAGATAGTTAAATCTGAACAGTGAGACTGACATCTAAACCTCATTAGAAAATACTGGTATTTCTACATAAACAGAAATGTCTGAAACCAAGAAGACATTTTGTCATTTTCTTGGTAATGACACAATTAGGGATATTTCATCTACTACTGTTGGATGACATTCAAACACATAAATACTGTATTTGTTATTTTAATCCAATGGCAGATTTCAATAAGCCAATACATTTCTGCTTTACCTCACGTTCATCAATTTCACCTACTGTTAATCAATATCTTTATCTTGGGAATGCTGCTGAGAGGTAGCATAGTTTGGCATTTATCCTAGAGCCTAGATTTCATTCCTGGCTCCGGCTCTTACAATGGTATTTGTAAATGTGGTTCATGGTGAAGGTCAGAGACAGTATTCCTCAACCACTGAACTGTTTCTAGTTTAAGGTCATTATTATTCACTGCCTCTACTTCCTTTGTAAAGAAAGGCCTTCTCCCTTCCTAACACATGAGTAAAGCAAAGATGTTTGGAACTGAAGTGGCCATCTGTGACACATTTCAGAGCACTAGAAGGCAAAAATTAGCTGTGTATTAACCATGCCATTCTACCTGTGAATAGCAGGCATGTTACTGTATTGTGATTAGTGACAAGGGGCATTTAGGATTTAGAAATGAAAGTCGGTGACCTTCAGAATCCTACTCAATCTTTTCTCATTCATATTGATTTCATTTTTTTAAGTAAAGCAGTTACCTAATGGCAAAAGATCATCTGCCCCTCCCTCTAAG
The DNA here is from genome assembly GCA_004027555.1 of Craseonycteris thonglongyai. Lineage (NCBI taxonomy): Eukaryota > Metazoa > Chordata > Mammalia > Chiroptera > Craseonycteridae > Craseonycteris > Craseonycteris thonglongyai. The sequence continues at coordinate 44,946 of PVKE010002324.1, read as the reverse complement.
AAAACAGTAATAAGCACTGAAGTGGCTAATAAATGGTTAACAAGAAAAGAAGCTAAGGTGAAACAGATCTTTGGATATTTAAAATGTGGCAGAACCTTCATTTTTATTCAAAATTTTGACCTTTCTTTAAGTTCAAGCAATTAAAATTGTTAGTTAAGAAAAAAGAAATATATATATATATATATATATATATATATATATATATATATTTATTTATTTTTTTTAGTTGAAAATAGGCCAGGTTTTCAAACCCCTTCAAAACTGCTATCTCCACAGGCATAAATTGGGGTTAGCTTTCCCATAATAAGGACTGGGGGTGTGTTAGTAAATGGAACGCAAAATCACGAGCCAAGACTATTTTCTTCAATTGTAGTCAGTCATACACAACAGAAAGAAGACGGGTTGCCTTGCATGTTCTACCTGTTACAAAAGCTGAGAACAGGCCCCAGGGCCACCCTTCACATGGGGGAAGTGAAGCAAGACGCCGGGGTGGCCCAACACAGGGCTTGGCTTCTCTCTAAACTCCCCAAGGAGGCTAACATGCTCCTTGGAAACGTAGAAGAATTATATTTGGGAAGCTGAAATAGTGCAAGAGATCTACGGCTAAGGCCACTTGTCCAATTGCAAGGCCTCCTTTTTTAGGGGAGACTCGTTTAAACTGCAGTTTTAAAACTAAAGGTAGAAAAGCAGGTTTGTTGTTTTTGTTTTTCTTTAAACATAGAAAAACTGCAATCTGTCTTCTAATTGGTTCTCTAATTTGTAAATTTTAAACTACCTGTTTATCATGTGCTAAAGTTACAGGCAATCTGGGTGACTCTATTAGTTTTCAAATTCTTTCAAGTTGTTTCAGGGCTTTCTATCCAGCTGCTAGTGTTAAGTGAAAGTGAATGGTGCCACCAACCCAAAATGTTCCAGACAGGGTTTTATTTTTGTTGTTTGTTTTTTAATAGCATCTTGCATCCTTACTGCCTTCTTTATTTCGACATGGCTTCACTGAAATATATCTAACCAAACCGAGGAGCGTATCCTTTGCCCTGTCTGATCATACGTTATAGCAACGTCCAGAATGCCAGGAATTTCCATAAACACCATGTCTCCCAGTGCAGAAGCAAAAACCTTTCTTCAGATCAAGAATGCCAGCATTTCAGACAAGGCAACCCTGTTCACCTCCAATGAGTTAGATTCATAGTCACCTTACTGTAAAATAATGATAGAAGACACCTTTTTCTTCTCCAGGATACTGAAAAGCTTTGAAAGTCTGAGGTCCGGTCTCTATCAGTCAGGCTCAGTGACTCAACCTCCCTCAGTCTGGCTTTAAGGGTGTGGGAGAAATAACTGACCCATAGGATGATGTTTACATAACCCTTGTGTTTCGGTATTCAAAACCCTTCTCATAAGACAGGGAGAGACAAAGTGTTAGGTTTGTTTCTTTCCCATAAGGAAGTGAGGAAAGGAGAGAGACAGACAAGGTCACACACACACACACACAAATAACAGAAAAAAACAGAGAAGAAAATCCTAATCTTGTATGTGCACAACTCTGAAGCATTTCATTGATTTGCTTAATCCTTTCTGCATAAATATAACATTCAAATGGAATTTTACCAAAGTGTTGCCCTAGTTAATTTAGTACCCTACCCTTTTCATGACTGCCAAAATACATATTTACCTGGGTAAGGCTAAACTCAAAGGAGTCAGCCTAGTGTTATTAAACTTAAGGGAAAAAAGTCTTTAATGGCAATTCAATTGTGTATTTCCATAAGGTGCCTGTGCCATTAGCTGAGAAATTCTGGAAACTTCAGAGCTGTCTTCCATCGCCAAACTGATTTGCAGTTTGCGATTGATTAAACCAGCAGACGGCAGTCGGGGCTGTATATCAAATTAGAGTTGATAAAAGCACTTAATGTAAACTTGAATGCCTTCTCGAAAAAGATTTTCAACTTCCTTAAATTGACATGACAACAAATTCTTACAGCCGCATAAAAAAGTATTAGCTGGAATTTTATGGCTTTGGCTTAAATTTCCATCTGCAGCTCGTCAAATGACTAAACAGTAGGAAGGAATTAAGCCCAAATCAGACTCATTACAGAGTGTGATGTGCTGGCAGAATATAAACTTGCACTGCTGAGCATCTGGAGCTTTGAGTGACTAACACTTAAATGCTCGTGCTTGCGTGTTCCGCGAAAGAGAAGGAACCGTGTTTATCAGAATATAGGTGAGCTATATGATTAAACTTCACTTATAGAAATATATGTCTACACACACCCCCTTCTCTTTAATCCCCCAGATACTCTGAAGAGTGAGAGGACCACTTAAAATGAAGGATGGCTGACTATTTCCCAGGTCAGAATCCCAGGGAACATGGCATTTCCCCATCTTTCTGATGCAAAGAATGACTGTCTACAACACTTGCTGCCCCCAAACCTGTGGGCAAGTGTGTCAGGGTAAATCATTTACATTTCTTCCTCTCTATCAGACATGCTGCTAGGAGAGATGTTCTAAAATGTCCTTACAGGGCTTGGCCAGCAAACACCGGGCTTCCAAGCAGTCTCTGATGCAACAAAAGGACAAATCCATAAAGTCAAAGTCAACACACTCTGTCGAACACATCATCCCAGATAAAATTCTCCAGGGCACACGCTGTCTCTGAAATGCCACTGGCTCCTCTCCCTGGGACCCTTGAAGTCCTGGGGACTCCGCGTTAATATTCCTGAATTCTGGCTCCGAGAGGGAGGTAAAGGAGACTCTGAGGTCCTCAATGGGAAGGGGCCGGGTCTGACTCAGCGATGATGGTCTCCAAGCAGCGAGTCTAGTGAGCGCCCCGCAGATAGATGCTCCATAAAGCAGGCTTGCTTCTCTGGTAGTAAGTATCAAGCTTTCCAGAGCAATAAGCAAGACAAGCTGACACCAAGGTAGGCAGTTTTGGAGCGTCATCCAGCAGTGAAAAATAACAACGATATTTTTATGAAAAAGACTATTTTCCTTGTTCTTCCAAGGCTGAGAGCTACAACTTCTCAGCTCCAAGAAAGAGCATTTTCTCTCAGTCACGTAGCCAACAGTTCTGCAGGGGGGCAATGTTTGCACGAATGGGATGAAGGGGATCTATCGAATGAGAGGGACTGGTGAGAAAAAACGATGGGATAACGTGGTATACAGTCTATTTCATGCATGCCACTTGGCTTTCCAGGAAGCGGGTGCCTGCTAAGCCTTCTGCACTGGGGTGGCATACAAAGAGTGAGTGACTCCCACAGGCACCAAAACTGTAGAAAATCAGGAATGTTGAAGAGCTTCAAAAAGAGGACTAAGAGGCACACTAGGGCACAAACAAATCCAGAAAATCTTAATAAGTGTTTTGGATTGACTCACCACTGTATATGTCTTAAATGATAAATGTCAAGCTACACTGCATTAAAAAAAAAAAGTCCTAGGGAAGCCTGGATGGCTCAGTAGGTTAAGTGCTCACTTTGCAGCCCCGGGGACCGAGGATCAAATCCCGGCCCCGGCCCGTGCTGACCCATATGCTGAACTGGGGAGTGCCCCCAGTTCAGTTCTCACTGGGGTGAGATCCCGGCCCAGTTCCTGCCCTGTGCAGCCCCACCCACCTGTGGAATGAAACTATGTGGAAAAACCAATGATGTGCAACTATGGAGACTGTTCTAGGCCCTCCCCCTTCTCTCTGTATCTCTCTTTTCTCTCTCTCTCTCTCTGTCAAAAACAATAAAAATAATTCCTTAAAAAAATTAAAAAGTCCTATTCAAAGGCAAAGATCATGGACTAAGATTATTATTTCTTCATTTGAATTCAATCTGAAACCTCACAAAATATATGTGCTGATGCCAGGTGGGCATGTCATGCCACAGAAGCTGAACTTTGGGAGGATTAAGCCTTATCATCCAAAATCAGAAACATTAAAGAAGAAACTGTGTTATTCACAATCAATACGTCTCATTCATCAAATGAGGTCATGTGTTTGAAGGTGCTAAGCAAACTGCAAAATACTAAATAAATGTAAGGCTTAGTCCTGGCCAAGAACCTGCACAAAAAGCTCACATATGAGGCTGTCAATCAACAGAACAGCCCCAATAGGGTCAAATGTCATCTGCCATTAGCCCAACTTTACTTCTGTGCCCAGCTCATTCTGAATATCACATAAGCCTCAAAATAAAGCAATTACTAATAAGGTGATCATGACCCCTGTAGCCCCTTCAATCCCTTGAATATACCCAAAAGTGAACTAATGAGTCATGGATATTAAAACGTTTTGAAACAGATATATTTTAAATAAAGAGAGTTATTTGCATGTGATACTGTCGATACATCTAAATACTGGCAACTGTCTCAAATACCCTAGGTCGGGGGTGGTGAACCTATGGCACGCGTGCCCAAAGTGGCACGAGGAGCAATTATTTTGGCACGCGGAGCTGTGAATACCATTTAAAAAATTATTATTTATGCTCTTATAGACATAAAAATAATCAATACCTCTATCTCACTCGATGGGTTGGCAGGCGAGTCGAGCGAGTATACTCTTATTTCATAAACTTGGGCACTCAATCGCCAAAAGGTTGGCCACCCCTGCGCCTAGGCTGTTTCCAGATTGTAACACTGTCTGTTCATCTCTCCTCCTTGCTACCTGGGTTGCCTTTCTGACCCTGCAGTTCTCGGCAGTGTCACTAAGCAGCACACAGAAGTAGGGAAAGACATTGAAATGGAGTCATTTCATGCTACCAGTCTGTGAAGAGTTTTATGGTGGCAGAAACCAAAGCTACCAGGAAAAATGAGACATCTGAGTTATGTTAATAGACAGATTTCCGTGACCACTGGAAATATCCTCCCTGTCCTCATGGCTAAAGAGAATGAGGGGTTTGCTACGATTTCCTGAAAAGAATATAGCATACCAGCAAGACCGCAACAAAGTAGGCAAATACCAACTCTAAAAGAAGTAAAAATCATTAACACATTTGTATTTACTAGAGCAATTTAGATTCTGTATTTATATAGACTTTTAAAAATGGGGAGAAATCACCGTAAAGCAGTCCTAACGGAAGAAACATCACTTTTTATTATAATCCCTATGTGTGTGTGTGAGAGAGAGAGAGACGGAGACAGAGAGATAGAGAGAACACACACTCTAGAGGTGCCCAGTGAGTAAGGAGGCTAATAACTAACAGGGGCATCAAACAACAAGAATGAAAGTACCAGGGATGCCAGGAGAGCTCAGCGGTTGAGCACTCGCCTCGCAATCATGAGGTCTGGGGTTCAATTCCCAGCCCCGGCCCTTGCAACCCCATATGCTGAACTGCAGCACATCTGGTGGCCACTGTGTCGGTGGTGAAGGTTCTCGCCTCCTGTGCGGTTCAGTTCCCACCCCGTGTGGCCCCACATCCCCCTGTGTGGAATGAAACCATGTCACAGCTAATGATGCACAACTATGGAGACTGGTCTGGGCCCTCCTGCTTTCTCTCTCTTTCTCTCACCTCTCAAACAATAAAACTAAGTAAATCTTATAAAAACGAAAATGAAAGAAAGTACCTAGGAAGCACTAAGTTCCCCAAAGTGCTCTTGACCCCTTCCATCATCCTATGGGTGACTTTAAAAATGAGTTTATCAACTAGATTGGGGGAGGGGTTCAGGGCACTTACCAGTATCCTGGCTCTGAGCCCACCACTTTCTCAACTGTCACTTTTTTTTTGTTTTCATCAGTAAAATGTGGATAATCAGTAACCTTGTTATTGAAGAGGGTGGAGATAATAAACAGAGTGGTCATATGGCCTCCTTTGCCTGGGGGAGTCTCCGATCACGCCTAATGTCTGAGCATAATTATTAACTTTCACTCTCATAAGTGTCTCTGTTTGGACAAATAATGATGTGGCCGCCCTACGTATAAATGACCATGCACAGTGTTGGACACAGAGTGGGCCCTCGGACCATGTGGCGGAATTGTCCTTCTAGGATTGTTTGTGCATTTTAACCAAAAACGAACACACAAAACTCCTCTAATGTGTTCCCATCATAAACCCCGGGACAGACCCCTTTAGAGCGGATGTTGATTTGAGGCTTCGCTTCTGTCTCATTAGGACTCTGAACAGCTTCAGCAGCACGGATGAGGCTCTGGCAATACTGGAGGAACGTCGTTTGAGGGCCAGGAACCGTGCCAGCTCCTTTCTCCTGTTAGAAGAAGTGGGGTGACTACTGCTTTGCGGAAGATGGGCGACTTGGTTAAACCTCTTTAGTTTTCTATGTTTTTAAACCAGCGGTGTCCAACCTTTTGGCCTCCCTGGGCCACCCTGAAAGAATGGTCTCTTGGGCCACACATAAAATATGCTCACACTAATGATAGCTGATGAGCTTAAAAAAAATGTTGCCAAAAAAATCTCATAATGTTTAAAGAACTTGTGTTGGGCCACATTCAAAGTTTCCTGGGCTTCAGGTTAGACACGCCTGTTTTAAACCAACTCCACAAAGAGGCTAAAACCAACACCTTGAGGTTTTTAAGCCTGTCTCACAGCGTCTCTGCAATACACGGGTGGCGTAAATAGTATCAATAACTACTGCCCGGCAGCCAATCGGAGGTGTCTGTGATCCTCACCTGCACATGCTCTCTGTCCCCAGAGCTAACCCTGTACCCACCAGCGTGCCTACGCTGGACAGAACCAGTGTCCTGACCCCCACACCGTGACTCACCTTGCCACATCTGAAGATGGCTGTATCCCATTCTGACGCTTACCTCTGACAACTTTAGACGTTTTACAATTGCACACCAGCTCCTTCCAAAACAAGCACAGGGCTCATCGCCCCACCCCCACCCCCCGGGACCGTTTGTCAATAAAAATTCTTGTTCTTCGAAAGAATCAATAGGCACTCAAAAGTTTCCTCCACACCGGGAGCCAGACTCCCAAATATAGGAATGATGCAAATTCTCCTGGAAAGATCTAGCCCTTGAACACGGCCCCTGTGTTCACGGCATGGCGTGGGGTGGATGTGAACACAGAGGGGCAGCCGGAGCTCTCAGACTGAAGGGAGAACCCCCACCAATGCATAGCAGGTCCCCACCCCCACTCCCAGAAAAGAGCTTGGAGCCACCTGCTCTACACGTTTCCTATGGCAAAGCGGTGAGGCCCCGGTGGCCTCCTCCCCAGGCCGTCCCGCGGAGCTGTGCTCCGGGAAGGCTGCGCTAGTCCAGTAGCAGCTGAAGTGGGAAAGGGAGTCAAGTGAAGATAAATCTAGGGGAGAAAGAGGCCCACAGCAAGCAACCAATTCCATCCTACATCCCTGCAGCTCCCTTCATTAGTGGTGTGGGAAGAGATGACTGCACCCAGAAGGACAAATCATGGTCTCAGGCCGATTTGAAGAGGGTTTGGAGAAGGGAGCACCGAGTTCCACTGAAGACACCTTAACATTCGCTGAGCGTTTACAATGTACCAGGAACTGCGCTGAGCGCTCTACCCGCTGGTACCTCACTTCTTCCTGGGCAGCACTCTTTATTTTTGTTTCTGTCTTACTGATGAGAACCTGGAGGCAGAGGGTAGTGAATTATCTGTCCAAGGCCACCCGAGAGCAAGTGCTGGAGGTCTGAACAGAGCCATTCTGGTCCAGTGACTTGTGTGTTCTAGGTGAGGGTGTGTCAGCTTGCGGCTGCCATGTGTGGGCAGGAATTGGGGAGCAAGGGAGTGACATGCAAAGGGGGTGAGCAGGAGCCGGAAGACAACACAGGAGAGGATGGATGGGAGCTCAAACAGGGTCCTGAATGGGGGTCACAGACCCTCAAGGGTGGGAGGAGCTGTGGTGCCATCTTAGGGGGACCCCTGAGTGACCCCTGAAGCATTCCAGGTCAGCGTGAACGCGGAGGGCAGCCGCTGGGAGGGTCACTGAACCGCTGGGGGCAGCCTGGACCAGAACGGACAGAATAAGAAGACAGGTATCCAAGGGGATAAGGAGAGCCTCCATGGCAAGGTCACCAAAGGACATTTGATTCCCAGATCACAGGGCCATTTTCATTCTCAACTCTGTGACCATGAAAGGGCAGAGCAGGCACGCCAGTGAAAAGAGAGCATCAGCATGAACAGGGGAGGAAAGGGCTAACGCATCTCACCAGCCAGTGACCGATTTAACGGGGTCACTAATTCTTCACAGGAGACAAATACAGGGGTGCCCCAAAAGTGTCTACACGTTTTTAGAGATGTTATCTACGCACTGCATAAGTACTGATGGTCACCCCTTTTAGCCTCTCTTGTAAGCGCAGAAGCCAAACGTGACTGGTACTCATCCTTTGTTATCAGTATATGTTAGTGTGACAATTTTAATACAGTCTTTTCCCTTCTTGAAATGGTCATACATTTTGGGGGCGTCCTCTGAAAAATTACATTGTCTTTAGAATGTGTCATTAAAAAGAAAAGAAAACTTTTAACTCTGAAACGCTCGTGGAATCATCTTTCCTTTTACTTCTACCCAGCAGAGCAGTCAGCCATAGTTATAGAGTTCATGTGATTGCTTTTTAACTGTTGCACTTTTACAAAGGAGCGCTACTATGTCATTAGGGGCCGGGTTCTCCGTTCAGGCATATGGGCGCATATCCCACTCTCATATCTGTGACAGTGTTAGCTTGCCCAGCGTGCACCCTCCCAGCCGGGTTACCCTGAGTAGCTTAAAGTCCTAAGACTCCTGTTTTCTACTTTGTCTTCCATACAAACGCCTTTCTCTCCTTGCTACTGAAATGTGTAAAACTGAGAGCTATGCTACATTATGAGCAGGTTAGTGTTGCAATAAGCTTCAAGAAGACTAAACATAAAGTATATTTCCTCTTCCTCTTTCAAGACAGGACTGAAAAACATTCTCACCCCCAAAGGAACGCTAGAGAACCACCAAGTTCACTCCTCTACAGGAAAGAAATGAAGATCGAAGGCAGGTACGGTGTCTCATTCGCCTTTGTAGCTCCACAGCCTGGCACATAGTAGGTGTTGAATAAATATTTGCTGAGTGAGTTGAAAAAATTCAAATTTGTGTCCCAGACACTCCCCAAGTAAAAAATGAACAGTCATGTTGAACCGTTTCCTGATCTGAGTGGGGGCAGGGGAACAGGGGAGAGGCTAGGAAGGGTAGAGAGACTATATACTTTGTTTAGACTAATTTGAAAACAGACAACAGGAGAAAGATGCCAAAAGAAACCCTACTGGCCTCGAGATGGTCACAGCGTAATTTTCTACCTAAGGAGGCAATGACAAACATACATGGGAGAAAAAAATCTGGCCTTGGCGTCCTCACAAAGACGACTGAAAACCACATGCTGATGTCAGACTCTCAGGAAACCTCTCCAGGTACTGGAAGCTGTGCCCTACACATCCAGTTCTTTCCATTAATCAAAACGTGGGGAGACAAAGGAAGAGGCGTCCCGGAGTGTGCAGGATTGCACACACAAGGTACCGAGATGAAGAGGTTGTGGCCGTGACAAATAAAGGGATGTAGTCTGGGCGACAGGGTTGCTCCTACATGGTTTCCCACTTGTAGAAAACAGCTTCCCAAGCCCCACTGTGCATACAGCAATACCAAAAGACCCCGCAGGCAAAAAAAAAAAAAAAAAAGGTTTCTGAGGATATCCCTGAGAGATACATATTCCTGCACACCTGAAGGCTGAAGGTGGGGCTTTGACTGCCCAAAGCAGTTAAGACACAGGTTCTCCTGCTCGGGTTTTGTTTACAGGAGCACAGTCTTGGCTACAAGTCGTTTGTGTAGGAGATAATTGATGGCCAGCACTTGGTACACAGGTAGGTTAATTAGTAGGCACCTGATAGAACATCAATTTTTTTTTTTCTCTTGGAAAATTTTTTTAGAAATTTTCAAACAATTAAAGGATCTGGACTACCTGCCGGTCTTCCCCCCCCCCCCCCCCCCGGAAGAAGTACAAAGGCTGTCATTGACACAGAGACGACTTTGTTTATAAACTGTTCCGAAAATACAAGGCATCACCCATCCTTTGAGGCCTCGTTTTAATTTGATTCCGGACCCAAGAAGCTGTTAGCGGTTTGTCTTTTTGGAATATCTTATTGCTAACATCTTTAAGTAGGTCAGAGTCGGAAGGCACTTCAGGAGCCAGAAGATTCTGATATCCTAATAAATGACTAGGGCCAGACCCTCACTTGTGTCCTGTTTCAGAAAAGCACCTTCCTTATTAGAGTGCATCGCACATCAGGATTTTAAGAAAGATTCCAGTGTTCAATAACGATCCAAACACCACCCACCAAGGACAGATCAAACCCATGCGTAAATGCCTGTGTGGTCAGAACAGATGAGTCTCAGGTTAGTGGGGGGTGACTGAGTACTTTTTTTCTTTAGACAATACCTTCATCCAACAATTACGAAGTACTCTGAAGCCTGCCACACCCCTCCGATTACACCGCAGTTCCCAGAGTATTGAGATAAAGCCCGGACAAATCCAGTGAATCCCAAGGCAGGAAACAAACGCAGCCCGGGGCCCCCTCCGGCGCTGGGAAGAACCATCTCACTTGAAAATGTAATCAAACAAAACCGACTGCAAGTCCCCTGCAGCCTGTGCCCTTAGGGAGACCCGGTTCAGCCACTGACATTTTGATTTCCACAGCAGATGGAAGCAAAAGAGAGAGAGAGAGAAAAAAAACTTCCTGGGCTCACAAGCCTATGCGCCCAGCTGGGCTTATTCTCTCTGGAACCTTATGCAACACCCCGCAAACAAATAAACAAAAGCCTATTTTTTTCCCCTCCAGGCTACTCACTATTACTCCAGGATTTCAGTAAATACTTGATGCTGATCTCAAAGAAGCCGGAGTCCTGCTGGCTCGCCATGACGGCAGCATACAAAGAGGCTCCGGGGGCTGGACTGGGAGCCGCCGGCCGAGCAGGTAGCTGCGGCGGGGAGTGATGTCAGCAGGGCTCGGGGCGCGGAGCAAGGCTCTGCGGTCTCCCTCCGGGCTGGCAGGGAGTCCTCATGGAAGGGACTCCGAGCCGCAGGAGACAGAGATGCTCGGTGCTCCTCCTCCTCCGGGGCCAGGACTCGCTTCTTATTTGCTGGGTGCTGATCTCTCTTCTTTGCGTACAGAGGCGGCGGCTGCCGCTTTCATTTCTGAGCTGCCATAACCAGAAACGCCTGCCGCCGCCCACAGGCTCTGCTCCAGCCAGGTACGGTGCCCCCCCGCGGCGGTCCCCACCTGCACCGTGACCCGGTTGGCTTCCCCCGACCCCCGGGGAGGAAGGTGTCCCGGGCTGGCCCGGAGCACACAGCCGAGCGCCCCCTGCTCCCGAGGCCCGCACGCCGCGCGGGGTCAGGGCTGGGCTGGGCGGGAGCGCCGCCCCCACCCACCGCCTCGACCTGAGCCACGAGTCACCAGGCCGCCGCTGGGCTGCAGGAGGGACCGTCCCCGCGTGTGCGGATCCGCGGTGCACACAACGCTCCCCGGGGAGCAGGCTCCCCTTGGCGCCCCCTGTCCCTCCCGGTGCTCACAGCTGCAGGGTGCTGCGGCGAGCCGGGCTGCACCCCGGGATCTGGTTGCAGTGACGTTTCTTTAAAAGGCCCCGTCCGTCAGCCTCGCTGCAGTTGGGAAGCTGACGGCAGGACATTGGCCTGAGCTTTTGCACCCCCTCTTCTCTCACAGGCACTTGGTGCGCCCCCCACCCCAAGCTCCCCCAGATGCTGTCACATGGAGGCGCACACCAGCGCTCCCCCCGCGTCGTGAGCTGCGCACGGGGCCGGTAGCAAAAGCTCGCTCAGTCTGCGTGTTTGAACGTCAGGCTCCAGATCTGTTTCCCAAAGCTTTGCTGGCTAAGAAGCACGGAGCCTGATGGAGCTTATTGTATTTGTACTAAAAGGACACGAAGCCAAAGCATGAGGCTGCTTGCTGCACAGTGGCCTTCTACTCCATGAAATCTTGACATGGGTGCCCTGATTTCGGTGACCTTTGCTTCCCATTAACCTGTAGCTGGATGCCGGAATTAACTAAGAGTATTTTAATTATGACAGGCTACGTTTGCGTAGGTGGAGGTCTGGCCAACCATCATCTCATAAGCCACAGAATTCTTTACTGTTATTTATGAGGACTGCTTTCCAAAGGGATTCATAAATCATATTCATAATTATTTAACCAAAGATAGTATTGGGCAACATGCCCCCACCCTAATCAATATGCAAATAGGACTTCTTAGAATAACAGTTCATTAGAGAAATGGAAGGGGAAAAGATGATACTTTTCTTTTAAGACTAAGAATTTTAAAAATTCGACACTAAACTTTGAATCCTGTGTCCTGAAATGCCCTAAGACATTATCAATATCATGAGCTATTCAAACTCCTCACATATACACCAACGGCAAGCACTCACCCCTCAGATTTCCAACTCCACTCACAGCACTTTATTCTCATGAAATCGCTCATCAGATTGAGTTCTTTTTCATTTATACACATACGAGAGTTGATGGACTTATTTTGTCTTATCGCCTGTAATTTGAATGTGCGCATTCCAGGTGAAACTGGACCCAAAGGTTTTACCTTGAAACAGTTATTACGAGGGCAATCTGACAAATTTGGCCTCCAGTGTAATATTTTTTGTTACATTAGATTTGTCTGGATATAACCGGCTCTGGGTAGTCACATGGTATCTCCCCCTCCATCATTCCTGACCTTGCACACACAGATGCTTACATTTTTTCACCCAGTGCACATCGAAATGGAACAGTGTTCAGACATTCAGTTGAAACAGCGTGCTGTTACAATTCAGTAACAAAGAATTCACTTTTTTTTTTTTTAATTTTTTTTTCTTTGTTTTTGACAGAGAGAAAGAGAGAGATATACAGAGACAGAGAGAGAACTGAACTGGGGGAGCTCCCAGTTCAGCATATGGGTCCGGACAGGCTGGGGCCGGGATTCGATCCTTCGTCCCCGCGCTGCAAAGTGAGCGCTTAACCCACTGAGCCATCCCGGCTTCCCCTGTTACTGAATTCTGAACAGCAGAAAAAGTTCCTCCAACTAAAATTCACAGTCGAATGCAAGCCACTGATGGTGGTTAGAGTGTTGATGGGAGTACATTAAGATGCTGGGTAAGGCGCTAGAAGATGGAAGAGTTGGGCAAGCAGATTTGAATGACAACCCACGAGTGGAAGGGCTAGGCCTGCAAGTGATCAGCTTCCCAAGACCACGGAAGTATATGGACGTGTGTGGTGAATTTGTAGAAAAATAATTATGCAGCTTTGAAAAGAAATCATGTAGGTATATTGCTTATTTCATTAAAAGATCTTTCCCATTAATTTTCTATTTAAGTGGAGGCAAAATTTATCAGCCCGCCTTTGTACATCTGAAAACAACTGGTATCCATGCCTGCCTTACTGGCACCTCCTCCACTGTAGATGGCAGTGGGTACCTGGCACCTTGGAAGTGGTGAGCACAAAAACTTCCAAGACAAGCCCCAAGCTCTTACCTGCCACCAGCCCATACTAGCTCTACGACCCAGGGCAAGCTACTAACCTCACTAAACCTTAGTTTCCACATCTGTAAAGTGGGGATAATAGTGGTACTGACCTCATTTAGTAGTCGGAAGGATTAAGTGACATATGAATGAAGAGTGGCTAGCATAGTATCTTGCATAGAGTAAACCAATGGAGTGTTAGCTGTATAATATATTGATTTTCATTATGAACCCTTTAAAGGGACTCCCGAATCAAACTTTATAAATACATCTGTATGCCATTTACATGACTTAGAAGGTATATGACTTTTGAACACCAACGGTAACTATTTGGGGATAGCAAGTTGGAGACATTTAAAAACAGTTGCAAATATGTATTGTTACACAAACAGAGATTCTCTCTGTTGACTTTATAAAAGACAACTGGCTTTCAAAAGTTTTCGACCCTACTGTGAACATGCTAATTTGTTGTGAATGCCCCTGGTTTATGTACCAGGGCTGTCTGGAGTTGGGGAGGTGGTGTTGGAATCCAGCCATTGTCAATATGACGAGAACGGCTACATGGCAAGATACTTTCTGGATGGCCCTTGCATTTCAAGAGGAAATCGTCATAAAAACGTAAATGCTATTTAGAAAATAATGTTTCTAATGGCATCTAGTTTTCCTGGTGAGGAGTGAATCAGCAACTAAGAGCCCCGTTTCTGTTCGTTACAACCTGAAATCTGTCCAATGTGTGCCTGCCCCCCCCCACCCCATTTGAGTGCCTTTAAAGAGAGCATATATTGTCAAAGAGCAGAAAAGGCCTTTTGTTTTGTTGAAAGGTCTGCAAATCCAATAGAATGACACCTGCTGCCAACTGGGATAAAACATTTATTCTTTGTCTTTTCTCTTGCTGAAGGGGGGGCAGGGAGGCATTAAAAAAAACTGTAATGAGAACAGGAACCTGCACCGAGGTACTTAAAATACAACTGGATTGCAGACCCTCTTCAATGAAGAATTCTTCAAAGAAGCTAAACTATCCATCAATGAAAAACAACCCTTCATCAAACTTTCAACCGATGCTTCTTTAAATTCCAATTTTTAAAAGGAAAGCATCTTATTACCTTCTGGGTAGATGTTAGGAATACGAACAGCTCAGTGAGAAGGCACTCAAATACCTCTTGCCATTTACTAATACTGAACTCGTGAAGAGAGCTTTTTCTTCTTACACCTTCATAAAAAACAAGTCCCACAAAAAGCCTAATGCAAGTCCAGGATTGAGACTATCTTGAATCTTTTGAGCCTTATGTCAAGAAACTTAAGTGCATCAAAGCAAGCTCAATGATCTCACTAACAATGTTTCAATCAGCTAGTGCTCTGCACGACTATTATTACAGACTTTTCAGGTAACACAAATGAATATTATTATTAATACTAAATTAAAAGTTTGTCCAATACTTGATCATCATTATTAATATTTCACTGGTTCAAATATTATGAAATGAAATCTGTAGTTTGTATTTAAAAAATATATACAGCAATGAAATCTGAATTCATCTCTGGCTTGCCAAGTGACTTCAGCTGTCATTAAGATGACTTAATTATCTTAGCTTTCATGTCTGTAAAAATGAGGGACCAGGGAAGCCGGGATGGCTCAGCGGGTTGAGTGCTTGCTTTGCAGCCCTGGGGATTGAGGATTGAATCCTGGCCCCAGCCCGTGTGGACCCATATGCTGAACTGGGGTGTGCTTCCCATGCAGGAGGCCCCCAGTTCAGTTCTCGCCCCCCCAGTTCAGGCCCTGGTTCGAGGGGGCGTGCCTCCCATGCTGAAGGTCCCCAGCCCAGTTACTGCCCTACACAGCCCCCGCCCACCTGTGTGGAATGAAACCATGTCAAAAAGTGATGAAGTTCAACTATGGAGACTGTGCTGGGCCCTCCCTCTTCTCTCTCTCTGTCTCTGTCAAAAACAAAATAAATCTTAAAAAAAGAAAAAGAAAAGAAAAAATGAGGGACCCTTCCCTGACTATCTTAGGAGAATATACAATGAATCTTTAAGCAAAGAACTGGGCCTAGATATTGAGGGTCCAGAGAGAGGTGGCAGTAATACAGGAAAAGTGGGAGGCCTTAGGAAAAGATCAAAAAGTGACCTTAGACAAGTGATGACAATGACCGACACCATCTACATTTCCTGAGCATCAATATTGTGCTAAAGATACATACTTTATCACACTTAATCCATACCCCAAACCTATGAGGGACTGTTAATAGCCCCATTTTACAGATGGGAAAATTGAGGCTTCAAGAGGCATAAAATAGGTCAACGTCATACAGTTGGTAAAGTTTAGGTGTAGGAAATTTTAGGTGTAAAATTCAGGACCTGAGTCATTTACACTAACCTTTTTGTTTTCTTTTTTAAATCACAAGCCAGGGGAGAATCGTGGTTACCAACTTCCTTAGGGGAAAGTTCGGAAAGAGATGCTAAGACTCTCCTCATCCCCAACAGGTTACGAGGCCTGTCTGGAAAGTATCCATCCACGTAACCATTCTCGTTCTGTTGACAATGGCTGGACGTTTTCTGGACAGCCCTTGTACTTTAGGTACTGTTAATTCCCCAGGACCATAGCTGGCCCTTGAACAAGGTGGGGGTAGGGGATGCTGTACCCTCCCTGCACTATCAAAAATCCACATGTAACTTTTATTTCCCCCAAACGACTAATAAGCTCCTGTTTTCCGGAGCCTTACCGATAATATCGATTGACATGTATTTTGTATATTATGTGTATTGTATACTGTATTCTTACCACAAAGTAAGCTAGAGAAAAGAAAATGTCATTCAGAAAACTGTAAGGTTCGTCTGCAAGTTTTTCCAAATTACTGCAAATCTCCAAACATTTTTTTCCAATATGCTTATTGAAAAAAATCCATGTAGAAGTGGCCCGTGCAGTTCAAACCCGCATTGTTCAAGGGTCGGCCTACTCTGCCCACTGCCCAGCATTAGCCTGGGGGAGGGACTGTTCCCAGGGGGCTGTGCCCCAACCCCAAGGACGCTAGATGCAGTCAGAACTCAGAGTACAGGGTTTTAGGAAGGCAGTGGCCAACTGGTCATCTATGTCCCAGGCTGCTGAATGGCAATGGGATGAGAGTGGTAAAGGGTACGGGGACCATAGTTCACAATCTCTACGTGGCGTTTCCCTGCCTCCTGCCCTGCTTCCAGTCACAACCTACTGTGTATCTCTCCTTCCAGAAGAGCTGTGTCTCACTGGTGACTCTCCACCAGCATCTAGAACACAGCAAGCTCTCGTGCAAAAGACATATGTTAAATGAGTCAATGGTTGGGGAGGCTTATTGTGATACCTAGTGTTGTCTGTTGAGTGTGGAGGAAAATGTGCAATGGAAGTGTAATCGGCGTGTGTTTGAATTCATATCTTATTTTCCCTTTCCTAGTGTTTTTTTTTTGTTGTTGTTTTTTTAAATATTTATTTATTTATTTTTGACACAGAGAGAGAGAGAAATACAGAGACAGAGAGAGAACTGAACTGGGGGAGCTCCCAGTTCAGCATATGGTTCCGCACGGGCCGGGGCCGGGATTCGATCTCCGGTCCCCGGGGCTGCAAAGTGAGCACTTAAGCCACTGAGCCATCCCGGCTTCCCCTCCTAGTGTTTTTGACCGTTATTTTTTTTCAGACTTAAATGTGTGATGTTCAGGAAAAAAAAAAAAAAAGAAAACAGAGCTCAGCAAATACTCTGGCTGCTTGCCAACCTGAAGAGCCATTACCTAATGATTTAAAGCATCTGAATGATTTGATTGGGTTCGGATTAGAATCCACCCCCTTCCCCTGTGGATGGCTGCCCCCGGGCACACACGTGTAATTATTGTCACAGGCTGACTTGCACATTCATGCACAGGCTGTATTAAGCAGAAGAGAAATGCTTTACTAGCTCCCCGAGGAAACAAAGGAAAATCAACTAATGCAAGAAAAAAATAATTGCCTTATCAATATTTGACCGAAGGTTGCAAACTTCAAAAAGGTATGAAACACTCTGTTCCTACACTTTGGGTCCATTGTCCCAAGTCAAATTAAGCATCGCCTGAAGTGAGTCAGAAAGACAGCAGCTGACATCGATGGTGACAATTAGGGAGAAGGGGCTTTGGTTTTTTTTTAAGGGGTAGAATAAGTGGCCTTTTAGAGCTACCATAAAGAACCAAGTGTGGAGCCGGTTACGAACTTCTTCTGATGGGTTTCAGATGCATGATTTGGGCTGATCTATTCGTGCTAAGAAATATTAGAGAGAGAAAACACACTGAGTGATGCCATACAACATTCACTTCATAAAAACTTAAAAACCCCACCCCACGTAGACAAGTCTTCACAGAACTAGATTCTGCACGTTTTGAAAACATTTACTTCATGCCTATTCAGTACAAATGATTGTTTCAAATGAGTGGAAGCATGGTGAAGTTTTTTGAATGGCATAGAAGCACAGCTTGCCATCGCAGATTCAGACACAGACAAGGGAAATCGTATTTCCTAAAACCGTTTTCCTCAGAAAAAGAGCAGAACTTTCAAAGTGGCACTGGGATACCCTCTTGGGGGAACTGGGCCTAGGGCATCAGGTCCTCCCGTATCCACTGGCACCTTCAAAACTGGGGAAATGAAAATCGCCCCCAGCCCCACAGCCACTCCCCACCCCGCCCGACCCGGTCCAGCTAAGTGGATGGCAACTTGAAGAGCAAATCCCCCAAGGATATTAATTAGAAGAGGCCAACATCACACAGCAAAGCTGGGTCCCTGCTCTGTCACATGAGAGCTGTGCTATTGGCAAAGTTGTTGAATGCCTCACAACCTCGATGTCCTCGTCTGGGCCATTGTGCTGACCACACAGGTGTGCTGAACATTAAAAGGAGGCACGGGCAGATGACAAGTGTTCAGTAGCAGATCTGTAGCTGGCAAGGAGCCCAGAACACCAAGCACCCAATGCCCCTGAACTCCTCAGTCCAGTGCAGGAAGGGGAAAGAGGGCTGGCTCTTCCCAGAGACCCATGCCTCCAACCATCTTTGCTGTCGACCAGAGAAAAGCTAAAGTTTGGCACCGGTGAAGAAAACCTAAATATGTGCATGTACAAAAACGTATGATCCAGTATTTTAGTGTTCCTCACTTTTGGTGCCCAGGGTAAAATGGAGTGGAGGTTCTGGTTAGCTTTGTATCAGCTCAAAATTTACTTAACTTACTTTTCTCGTTAACCTCTCAAGGTAAGGTCTACGTACTATTTGGATATTATTAACCTAGAGCCAAAACCGGAAGATGTTGTGGTTCACACATTTAGCACATGTAAATATAAAGATTGACCTCAATTTCTGCCGGGTAAATGCAAGGCACACATAATACTTCACATTGTCTTTGTAGACATTTGTGGAAAGAGAAAAATGTGGAGGAGGGTTTCTTCCCCTGACTTTTATTGTGAAAATACTTGGACAGGACTGAGAACTTTACTACCTGTTTTCAAATACCACCCGCGGGCTGACAAACTACACTGAGATCAAGACAGGTCCAATATGACCAACCAAAAGAGTGGCTAACAATTAAGGCATGACTCCAAAATATTAAGTCCTTTCTGAAGAAGCAAAAAAAAAAAAAAAAAGGCATTTGCTTTGCATATGATTATTGGCCAAAAAAACACACACAGATAACATTTACAATAAAAAACAATTATATTTATATTAATCACCAACCTTTCCTAAACATTATTTGCCATCAAAGGAGAACTAAGAAAGCTTTGGTTCTTCTCTATATGTATGACAATCTAACAAAACAGGAACATTCTCATAGTTGCATTAAAATCATTGGATGGTAAGCTATCAGCACAATTTAGTGATTAAATATTAATTATCTCTTAGGGCTGGAACTAATGTTTCCCACTAATGTTTCCAATTTTATACACAAAAATAAGTAGTATTAGAGTTTTAGTTCTAACATCAGCTTTTCCTCACAGGTACCATTTAATGTATATAATATTGAGAAGTATCATTTTAAAGTCAATGGACCTGGGAAAAATTTGAACTTTTGACTAGCTGTTTACATGCTTGCTACTTAGGTTTTATACATACTAAAATGTGTTTTTTCTTTTTCTAGGTCTGATTACATGTTTACAGTTACCCGGCCACCCAAGTCTTTATTCTGCTCATTGGAGCCCTGATACTGTGATCTTGACCAAAGTGCTTCTGCACTAGCACCTGTCCCTCAGGGCCGGCCATGCCTTGAGGGGGAACCGTGAGTTGGTAAACCCAGAACGCTGGGTAACAAACTGCTTTATATAAGTCTTGGGCACACATTATTGGAAGTTTCTGGCAACAGATTCACCCTCTCAATTGTGTTTTGATAACGCCTGTATCAAAAGTATCCGGTATAAGACACACCCTGGCTCACTAGGAGAAGCAGACCTGGGGCCAAAAAAATCTTTGGAAATTAGCAAGAGTGAAATCAGTAGGGAAACGATCCAGCTGTCTGCTGTGAAATTCGGGAGGCCATATCGGAGTGCCATTCCTGGAGGAAAACTGATAGGCGCCACACGAGGGGACAAGTCCCTGAAGCCAGGGTGCACCGCAGCGGAAGCCAGGTTATCTGTGAGATGGAGAGGAGTTGAACTGAGACGGTGAAGATAAGCAGAGCATCTCTTCATTGGGAACTAAGGCTTTAAAAAGACGTGTCTACCTCGCTGAGTGTCACTGATTCGACCTTCAAAGTCTTTCAAATGACCATCTGTTCACAGTACAGTGTGATTCAGAGCCTCCGATTTCTGCCGTTACAGGCCTGTGGTCTGAGCCCCAAGTCTGGGAAGCGGAGACGCACCCATGTCACATCTCCAGCCACGGGCACAGTTGTGGAACACGGAGCTGGGAAGGGGCAGTATATTTTGGAGAACAGAGGAAGTCTTGCAAGGCATGTTTTTAGAAGGGGTGGGGCACTCACCAGCCTACTTTGACCAGACAGGCAGGGCTTTGTGTAGGGGGGTGGGGCTGTTAGGAGCTGTCTGAATGATGGCAGGGAGCAGCTTAACCGGCTGGTGGGGAGGCAATGCCAACGGCACGGCTCGGCTGAGCAGCCGGAGGGAGAGTAATGATCTTTGCAGACAGAGTGGGTGAGGTCACTCTGAGAAGCCCAGGAAAACAGGGGTGGAGGGCGTGCTTCTGACCCCACGGGGTCAGCTCTGTGGAAGCACAAGCTCACAGTCAGCCCCCGCTTCACTGGGCATGGGCCACAGTGGTTCGTTTGTGTGTCTGGGTGACTCCCTTCTCATTTGTAAGGTGCGTGTGATATGACTCTCTCCGTCATCTACAGAAAGTTGTTTCATGGTCCCAAAGGAGGCTCTGTACATGAAAGGACTCTTATTCCCAGGGCGTAGAGTGGGGACGCTCTGCACTCACACACAGCGAGGGTCAAACAAACAACAGGGCGGGACTCCTGCCTCAGCTCTTCACTCTTAAAGATACACACTGTCACCGTCCCAGCTATGCGTGTATAGCTACTGGACTTTTAGTTTGGGGTTTAGGGACACAGTAGGTTGCCCTGCTTATTTAAGTGGCCATTTTCAAACTCCAGGAATGCGCTGGTGGTTTGCTTGGGTCTTATCCAAATGCCACTTGGGCCTCTCTGGATAAATACAGGATGGGTGGCAACGGTAGCCTGCCTACTACTCCACCCCACCTCAAGACACACTTCTCTCTTTTGATTCTCAATGGAATTTTCCCTTTTCTCTTATCCTTGAAAATTGTTTTTAAAAATTCACTCCATTGGTGATTTCTTATGTCCTTATCTTCGGATATCATTTTCAGGTATATAATTTAAATCTTGTGTTCATTAGTAGAAAGGCAGAAAAGTAAGGAAAGTGGACATGGAGCTGGGCCATCCAAGTAAAAGAAAAGACAGCAAGCATTTCTCATAGTGAGAAATGTGTTAGGAAGAAGGCTGGATCCAGGATAAAAAGCCACACCCTCTCCTTTGGGTTTACATCTACTACTCTTACAGATGAGGAGACTGAAATCCATGGGGATCTGACAGCTAGGACATGGTAGAATAACAATAATAACAATAAAGGTGATCCTTGCTGGTTATGTGATAGCGTCAGGATTGGAACTCGGATCTCATGCTAGGCCAGTGACATCAAACAGAAATGTAATGCCAGCCACATGTGCAATTAAAAAATTTTCAGTATTGGAAAGCCAGGATGGCTCAGAGGGTTAAGTGCTTGCTTTGTAGCCCCAGGGACCAAGGATTAAATCCCAGCCCCGGCCTGTGTGGACCCATGTGCTGAACTGGGGTGTGTTTCCCATGCAGGAGGCCTCCAACCCAGTTCCTGCCCTGCGTGGCCCCCACCCCCCTGTGTGGAACAAAACCATGTTGAAGACTGATGATAATACAACTATGGAGACTGCTCTGAGCCTTCCCCCTTCTCTCTGCCTTTCTCTGTCTCTGTCTCTGTCAAAAACAATAAAATAAATCTTAAAAAATTTTTTTCAGTATCTATGTTATAACAACTAAAAATAGACAGGTGAAAATTAAATTGAGCATCTTTTATTTAGCTCAATATATCCCAAGTGTTACCATTTCAACATGTAATAAATAAAAAATCATCAGTGGGGCATTTAATATATTTTTGCCCTAAATATTTGGACGCTGGCATGTATTTTACGGCACGTCTCCACATTCCATGTGCTCCAAAGCTGCTAGTAGCTGGAGGCTGTCTTACTGGACAGTGTGGATCCAGGAGGCTCGTAACTATTTTGTGCCATGAACCCCTCTGGCATCTAGCAAAGCCCATAGGCACCTCCTCAGAATGTGTACACAAGGAGATCAGTTATTTTGAAATACAGTTATCAAATCCTTTTAAAAACCACAAATGTGGTATTGTTTATATTCATTTCCTTGTACCATATTAAGTAACACAGTCCAGGGGCAAGCCTAATCCTTAAAATGTTTAAATAAAACAATAAGCATAAATATTTTAAATCTACCTAAAGCAACTGTAATGTGATGAAAATATCTGATTTCAATTGATAGTGATGTCATAGGTATTGCTAATACTATGCTTGAGGGCTGTATTTGTAATTGAAGAAAATACTAAATTTTGGTTGGAGGTTAATGAGAAATGAAATGTAACTCTTCCCCATCTAAGTCCATGGACCTCCTCAGTCCTACCCATGGACCTGCTTGAGGGCCTAGATTCTAACCACTAGTCTCTACTGCTCCCCCAAAACACTCTGTCCAGGTGATTCTTGAAGATGTTTATAATTGCTGCACATTACAGACACTTCTCATGACTTTCTGCCAATTTTCTTGGTTCTATTTCTCCCTCTCCCTTCTTCCAACACTATCACTTGCTCTTTCTGGTGATGACCTCTCTAGCCTTCAGTATCTTACTCTAAGAACCGAGCCATGCAATAAATGAAAACAACACCTATCACAGCACTTTTCCTAGAAACCATAGGTATAGTACTCACCATATATATATATATATATATATATATATATATATATATATATATACACACACACACACATATATATATATATATATAAAATCAGTTCATTATGATCCTCACACTTTATCAAATACATGCAATAGACCTCTCATTTGTATGTGAACTAAATTGCCTGTGTTTGAGAATATGTATGTCATCCTCACAAGTTCAATAAACCCCCCTCCCCCAAACTTATATGTACTGAAAGTTGAATGAATCCTAAGTTCTTGGACCATCCAAATGTATAGGAGATATGTTATATTATTATACATACTTAGAATAGTAGTCGGATCTTAATAGCCAATCTAATTTTTAAGATTTTATTTTGCCTTAAGTTATGGAACTCAAGTTTGGTAGGTCAAAACGAGCATATTTTTCTAATCTATCGAACAGGAAGAAGCACATCAGAGGGAACTGTACGGTAATAATGGTGAGCACTAGTTCATGAAATTTCTGTTTCATATATTTAAATATGTGTGGTATATACATATAGCGCACATACATGAATGCTGGGTCGCAACGTGAGATATCTTTCTTAATTGAGTACAGTCAAAAAAGTTTGAAAATCTTATACATTGCTGTGGAGATGCAAAAATGGGTCAGCCACTGTGAAACAGTTTGGTGGGTCCTCAAAGAGTTACGTGCTGAATACACCAGGACCCCATAATTCCATTCTGGGTATGTACCCAAAGAATTAAAAACAGGGACTCAAGCAAATACGTGTACGCCCATGTTCAAAGCAGCACTTTCACACGAGCCAAAGGGTGGGAACAGCCCAAATGTCCATCCGTGGATGAGTGAATAGCAGATGGGGGTCTATCCATACAATGGACTATTCTTCAGCCATAAGAAAACTGACATACTACTACGTGGATGAACCTTGAAAACATTATGCTAAGTGAAAGAAGCCAGACACCAAAGTTCACATATTGTATGATTCCATTTCGAAGAAATACCTAGATATAGAGGTGGAATGCAGAATAGCTGTGGTCAGGGGGTCCAAGAGGGGGAACTGGGGAGAATCTGCTGAACAGTTAAGGGGTTTTACTCTGAAATGATGGGAATGTTTTGTAACTAGACAGAGCTGGTGGTTGCACAACGTCGTGAATGTCCCAGATGCCACTGAGCTGTCACGCTTAAATGGTTAATTTTATGTTGTGTGGATTTTGCCTCAGGAGACAGAGGAAAAAGTTTGAAAGCCCCTTATCTAGATAGAAGGCTCCTCCCCTAGACTGAGCTTCCTCCTGTTTTGTGCCCCCTCCTTGAAGTGCTGCTGCATCGCCACCTAGTGGTAAAGGGGCCTTCCGTCTGCACTCAAGGGGTAAAGCCGCCGGATTTGAGCCACCCTGGCTCACATCAGAGGTAGGTCAATGTTGAAACAAGACAAGGCCCACGCCCTTCACAAGGGTGCCTACTGCACGAGTGCCCAGGTGACGCAGTGACAGCCTCCAGTCCCCATGAGCTTTAGGCAGGAGGAAGGATGCTTCCAGTCCTGGCCCTGAAATATTTCTTAAGAAGTCTCGGAATCTCTCTGGGATGCGTTGATCTGACCAGCACTCCCTTACAGCAGGGTTAATCTAAGGCAGGGGTGTCAAACTGGAGGCCCGCGGGAGGTAATTTTTTGTGGCCCACGATGCTCTGAAATAAAATGAAAATAGAAAAAACTGTTATGAAGAAAATAGCGCTTAGGGGAGATAGAGGCAATACCGTACACACAATTCCCTCGTTAACCCTTTAACTACTGAAGATGAGTATACACGTGGCCCAGTGCCTTTCCTGGGGGCCTGTGGGCGTGTATAATTGCGCTGACTCAGTTCTGGAGACGTTTGTAAATGTGATGTGGCCCGCGTGAATCTTGCCTGTGGCACCAAATGGCCCGTGTTTTAATTGAGTTTGACACCCCTGATCTAAGGCATCAGGAGGAATGCACCTAATCCAGGTAGATGCTCACCAAATGTTAGTTCCCTCTCTTGGCCGTCCTGACTTCTAAAGATACTTGTTGGCCTGGACCGAGGGAGGCCAAACAGGAGGACCTGTATCTCCAAGGGGCTCCCCAGCTTCAGAATGTCGTTGGAAGGTAAAGACTGTGGGACCCAGAGCAGAAACGAAACATGATGCAGAGCCGGGAGGTGAACGGGATGAGACGAGGAAGGGCAGATCTAGCAGACATCCCACTTATGGTCACAAATGCTGCCTGAAGGTTCCCAATTGGGAGAGCGAGAATCAAAACATACACATGAGGCAGAGTACTTGGGTATCTTTGCAAATGGACTTGCATGAAAGATTCATAATGTGTTCTATAAAAAGGGAAGGCAGAAAAAAAGAATCAAAAACGACAGACACAAAACCACATGCTTTTCAAATGATGAGCATCAACTCCAAGGGTAAAAAGCAAGAATGTGGAGAGGAGGCATGTGACATGAATGAGTAATAAAACAGGGAGCAGGTTCTGTGGCAGAATGTTCAGGACGTGTAGGAAATTATATAAAGTGGGGCGCTTTGGCATTAGAAAACCCCGGGACATAAAATCAAAACACTCTGCTCTGTGTATGTTTAGGAATGCTGGCAGGTTTGGCAGGATTCAGCCTTCCCAATGCCCTAGGGACGTGTTCTGGAATCCAGGACACGGGGGCTGCACGGGTCTCAGTCCAAGTCAGCTCCAGGTGACAGGGAGCTTATCTTCCCCCAGCTGTGTAAGTGACATCTGTGGCAACAAGCATTAATAATAAAACCCCCAAGAAGAGAGAGGTGTGTTCGATGGCACTGTGAGTAGTGGGGATGGATGTTCCAGTCCCGATGGGTGACTGAGCTCATTCCAAATCCTTCTATTTATGATGCGTTTGCTTATTCTTCCTATCACCTTCCTCTAACAATAATCCTGTGAGGTGATGGTGACTTCGCAAGGAGATTATATTTTCATTGTAAACTCTCCCTAATTATATAGCAGGGCTGTCCAGAAAGCATCCGGGCATGTAACCATTCTCGTTATATTGGCAATGGCTGGATTTTTTTTTTCTTTTCCGGATGGCCCTCGCATATCACTTCCTCTTTCCAGGAGGTGATGGACTAGGCAGAATTTCTAAAATTGCTCCCCACCAAAAAATATATAGATATTAAAACAACTGTCCTTCTCTACTCCCAAAACCCACGGATTTGATGAGCTAGCCTTCCCAGGATTGTGTTATGTAATGCTATGCTCTATGGCAGGAATGACCTTAAATTAGGGAGGTCATCCAGATGGAATCACATGAGCCCTTCGAAGCAGAGAGCCTTCAGGCTGGTGGCAGAGGGAGGAAACAGGAGATAGGAAGCTCGAGGGGGCTTCCTGGCACCCTTGCAGGTGTGGAGATGGGGTGGGGGGCACATGTGAAGGAGTGTAGGTGGCCTGGAGGAGCTAGGACCACCCCAGCAGACAGCCCATAGGGACACGGGGACCTCAGTGCTACAACAGCAAGGGCCTGGATTCTGCCAAGAACCTGAAAGAGCCTGAAAGCAGATGTGTCCCTAAAGCCTCCAGCGAAGAGCTCAGCTCAACCAGAACCTTGATCTTGGCCTGTGAAACCTTGGGTGGAGCTCAGGTTTCTACTCATGCCTGACTCCTCACTCAAGGAAATTGGGAGCTGATGAGCAGGCATTGTTTTCGGTTGTGATAAGTAGCAATTTGCCATAGAAAAATAAACTAATGTGGATGATTATCAAATTTTTGGATTATCCCCAAGTGGAAGTCATAGAATTAGGACTCCATCCTCTCTCTCACACACACATACACACACACACCTCGCCCTATCCTCACTCTAACTCCTACTTCCGGGCTTCCTCATTATTTCCACGGCCACTCACCTCCTCGATTTCCCATTATCTTTTATCTGCCTTCTTATCTAGCTTCCCAGCCTGCAGTCTCCCCACCCTCTCCTCTAACCCCAGGCCACACTGCTAGGTTCATTTCCTAGCATCGCAGTTCCGAACACTGTTCTCTAGAATAATGCTGACAGGGATCAAGTTCCCACCGTTCCATGAAATTAATGCTAATCATTCTAAAGAGGACAATGTGGTGCGTTGTTTTTTGTTTGTTTGTTTTTTCTTTTTCGTAAAGCTGGACATTTTTCATCTGAGATCTTGTCTTCTAACTTTTTCTGGTAAGATGCTCTTTTTCTGTGGCAGGATGATGGGGACTGTGGTAGCCTGCAGCATAAATGGTCACTAATTCTTTCTGGTTTGTGTGTCCCTTTGCAGTGTCACTTAACAGATGCTTCCATGTAGAAGTGGACTCCATTTCTCCACCCCTTGAATCCAGGCCTGCATGACTCGCTTGACTTGTGCCCCTGGGGTGTCTCTTGCTGCAGAGGCCCTCTGGCCACCTCAGGAGCAAGGCCAGGCTGGCCTCCTGGGATGAGAGACTCCATGCAGGAGGCCCTGTGCATCCCAGATGCCCACACTGAGGCCCTGGCATATCAACAGGGGCATGCTGGGAGCAGGCCCAGGCGAGAGGAGCTGAAGCGGCATGACAGATAAAAAACACGTGCTATTCCAAACGCCAGTGTTTGGGGTGGTTTGTTAGGCAGCAAACTCATATAATGGCAGAAACTCATTTTCAGTAGTTTATTCTCCCTTAGAGAACGAAAAAGTAAAGAAACGCTTTGTAAGCATTTTTGATTTTGTAAGCATTCAGCTGGTCAGGGAAGTTTTAAAAACCATGGAACAACTACCCTGACCCAGTGCTCCAGATGTCTTTGTCTTGCTCAAAAAGCTATGAAGACGGCTCCGCCGAGAGAAGTGGGTGTCTACTCGGATGTGTGTCTGTGTGATAAATGGCGTCAGGCGAGGGAGGGAGAATAGAGGTCAGAGCTCCCAGGAGCCCAAGTCCACTCCCTCTGAGGTCCGCCTCACAGGATAGATCCAAGAACACCTGTGTGTCCACCTCTCCCAGAACCTGCAATTGTCCCCTTCCTGCCCAAGGGGGTCAATGGCACTGCTTTCTATTTAGCCTCACCCCACCCTCTACCCAAACCAAAAAAATTCATTCTCTGCTCTTTTGACAGCTCATCAAAAAAAAAATAAAAAGGCCCGGCATTTAGGACCACTGCCCCCACATAGCCTACATTTTTAGTTCTTGTAAAGTGCAGCCAATTGTTCTTTAAAAACCTTCCTCCTTCCTCCTGAGTTGGTTCATGCTCCTCATACAGTGAAAAGGGCAGCCAGCCAGCAAGACCCCTTGTCATATCAGGAGTGGGCACATGCACACACACAAGCCTCACTGCTCCAGCCTTTGACGACACACTTGGCTCCGCACGTTTTAGGTAAACGTTTCAGATCATGTGTTCAGGGCCTTTTGGTGGGGATTAAATATGGAGGACATGAGCCTTTGTGGGGGTGGGTAATGGAAGTGTCACTGGAGGAGGGAGTACACAGATGGTGACCTCAACTTCTCACACAGTAGGTACCCAGTGTGTGCAATTGGCAGGTCCGTGTACATCAACAACGGACATTCTGTCAAAGGCCCAGGGTAAAAACAATGGAGAACGTAGCACTGGGCACATTCATGCATTTCGTCAATACAAACTAATAAGATCACATGGGAAGGCAAAAGAGGACTCGGTGGTTTGTTCCCGAATGCTAGGCCGAACACTTCATTTTGCATTTCTGATTAGAGAGCAAAAAGAAAATCAAGTATTTACATAAGGTGCTCAGTTTCTGATTGCACAGATGGCGTCTCACATTACATCTTCTACTTCACCTTGAACTTGCATTCTCCCCCAGGAACCATCAATCTGAATCTATAGGCTGACAGAATTTCTTAGTAGCAGGTACATTGAAACGTCTGTGAAGTGGTGCCTTCCAATGGACCATTAGGATGGTTTTGGGGGCATACTGGGTTCGTCCTGCCCCCCCCCCAATCAAAAATGACTTGTTGAATCTAATTATTCAAAATTTAGCACTTTACCAATTAAGCATGCAGATAAAAATCAGACTTGGAGATCTTAAGCAACACCTCACAGTCATGGAGGAAATGTCCGAAGAGGATGGATTAGTAGGTACCTGGCCGGACGGGAACATTCTGAGTCTGCCTTGGGATGTAGACCAGAACTGACTTGTTAGCATTCTCTAAACTCAGTACCTGTTCGTTCAGGTGCCCTCTTTTACCAGGTGCATTGCACCTGGCCTTAATGGTCTTTCCCAGTAAACTAAAAGGGCAACAAATTGCCCTTTGTCTTCGCTCAGTGACCGCTACCTCTGCTTTTCCTCCCAAGCATTCTCCAATGTTCATGATCTGACACCATATTTTTGGAGCATTCAAACATTTTTCAATGAGGCAAAGTGGAGAAAGGACCCACACATCAAAGAACCTCTTGAATAGATGGGCAAAAATCTAGAATATGATTATTGCGTTCTATTATTCTTAAGCTTAATTAAAAAAAAGAAATGAACTCTGTTCTTTGACCCACAGCACAATATATTTGATCAAAATGCTACATAACCAGGTCTCAGTTTCATTAAAATCATTCAATGACATTCATAATGACATTTCTTTTGTTAATGTCTTCTTTTATCCTAAATATATTATACACATAGTTGTGTATACTACATACAAAATTCCTTTTATTCTCACTGAGAATAGGTAGGTATTAAGGGCTTTCTTAGATATGTTGAATTATAAGCAGATTTAATATACCTGATAGTGGGTAAGGTCTAATTTTGACAAGTCAAAGGGAACCAAAGACCAAAACAAATGAATAAACAAACAAAACAAACAAAAAATTTTTTTAAATCCGTTTTATTTTTTTAAAAAAAGCCCAGTTTTGGATGTCAGAAAGCTAAATACCAATTCCTTCTTTCCCGTTGTATTTTTGATGCAACAAATCTAACTCTCTAGAAGTCAGCATGCCCCATGCAGAGTATGGAAAAGTTAAACAGAAGGAAACACACAGGACAGAAACACCGAAATAAAATGACCCTTTTGCCATGTGCGTGCTGATTTTGCAGACTGCTCCTTTTACTCTTCTACTTCCATGTTTACTAAGTATCTACTACATGGCAGGCACTAGGCTTTGTGCTGGGGACACAAGACATGGTTTGTGTCTTCATAGGGTCATCCTTCAGATCTGTGCTATCCTATATGGCGGCCTCTAGTGTCTTGTGGGGATTGGACACTTGAGACATGCTGGATAAAACATGCATCAGATTCCAAAGACTTGACAGAAAAAGAATGTAAAATGGCTCAATAATACTTTCTATATTCGTTACATGCTAAAATGGTAACATACTGGAAAATACTGGGTTAAGTAGTAAATAACAAATTAAATAATAAATAATACATTATTAAAATCAATTTGCCTATTTGCTTTTCCTTTTTTATTGTGGCTATTAATTTTTTTTTAATTGTGTGTGTGGTTCAGGTAATGTGATGAGAGCAGTTATAGAGGTTGCCACAGGGAGCAAAGTGGGGTTCCTGTCTCAACCTCCACTGGGCAGGGATGGGGTGGGCAGGGTGTTGGCATTAATAGACACTTCCTAGAAGGGGTGACACATGAGCTTAGTTTGGAAGAATGACTAGGAGCTAGCTGCATGAAGGGAATGAGGACAAAGAAGACATTCCAGTCAGGATAATGCATATTGTACCCATAGGTCAGTACTTTGTATGTAATAAGTGTTGTTCAATATATGAAGGTTTTCACAGGCACTGAGAGGAGATACAGCATAGAGAGTGGAGAACTGGAAGTTCTGGAATAAAGTAGAGTCACTGGAATAAAAAATAAAAATTCGAGAGCAAGAAGAGGCTCCGAGGAAACTGGAGAGGTCGAAGAACTAAATCACAATGACCTTTTGGCTACAGGAAGTTTAGGCTTACTTCTGTAGGGTAGGAGATACACTTGAAGGGTTTTAAGAAGGTAGGTAATATCCACACATCAGGGAATTCAGCTGGGAATGATGGATTATGGGAGATAAGACCAGAGGTAGGAAGATGAGTTAAAAGACTGTAACAAAAGATCAGATAAGAAATGATGAGGACCTGAACTAGTTTAGTAGTAGTAGGAGATCTTTGGAAGCTACTGATTAGATTTAGGAGGTGAGGGAGAGAGGTGAGTCAAAGACTACTCCCTGATCTCCAGTTTAGAGGATTGACTGAATGGTGATGTCACCCTACT
The DNA here is from genome assembly GCA_004027555.1 of Craseonycteris thonglongyai. NCBI lineage: Eukaryota > Metazoa > Chordata > Mammalia > Chiroptera > Craseonycteridae > Craseonycteris > Craseonycteris thonglongyai. Next base: position 13,884 of record PVKE010002324.1, on the reverse strand, counting down.
GAGGGTGGGTGTCAGGAGATACCAGTGTAGATGGGAAATAGGGCTCACTTTTGAGCATGTTGACTTTGAGACAACAGGACTGTGGGAATCTGCATCTATCAGGCAATCAGAAAAAAATAATTGGAATTGTGAAGATTTCTGTGCTGGGGCTCTAGGTTGCGGATTCATCGGTGACAAAAAATAGAACAGGATCAGATGGGCTTGCATATTATTTACACGAGAAGAATAAGAATTCACATACATTATCTTAGATCATAAAACAATTCTCTATAGACTCTGGATCAGATCTCTTCACACCAGAGGGCTTCTCAAGGCCTTCCAACTGACTAAACTCTGTGAACAGCTGCGACAGGGAAGAAATGGGCTCACTGAGCATTTTCCCATCACGTATTTTTAGTAATGGGCGTGGGCATGTGCTCAGGGCCAGAGGGAAGGAAATAGAAAGTGACACCAGAGGTTCATAAGAGCAAGAGGTGACAGAGGATGTAAGTCCTGATGGGTTTAGGGGAATGAGGTTGAGGTCTAGAACACAGGAGGGCACTTATGCTCTGAAATTAGGGAAAATGAGGGAGGTGGTGGGAGTGTTCTCCATTAGGGCTGAAGAAATGTCAGAGGTGAGGGCACCAGAGATTTAAGGAAAAACAAACAAACATTTTTGGTTATAAAATATGTTTATATAGTAAGTTCTGATAATAAATTAAGCTGGATGATGCATTCTATTGGTGAGATTATGGGAAAATAGGTACACTCATAAATTACTGGTGGAAGCACAAATTGATAGACCCAAAGGGAGGTTAGCATATGGCAACTTCTAGCTAAACCACAAATACATGTCATTCTGCTTTTGAAAACGGATCTACAGATATGGTGGCTCCTGTTTGGAATGATATACGAAGGCTGTCCAGAAAATATCCGGCCATGGAACTGTTCTCGTTATATTGGCAATGGCTGGCTTTTTTCTGGACTATACAGGGTCTGGCAGAAGTAACGCCCAAGCAGAAGTAAAACCCCCTTTTTTTATGAGCTGGTAATCTATACCAAATCTTTTATTACAAAATCATAAGCATGTAATTCTGTAACATAACAGTATCACACTCAAGCACACCATATAACATCTTATGTGCAATGTTCAAATTGCTGTCTATCTCGTGCAAGACAAAGCCAGCCTTACAACATTATGGCATACTTCTGACCAACCCTGTGTGTATGTGTGTGTACACACACACACACCACATATTATTTGTTGCAGCACTGTTTGCCATAACAAAATGTCAGAAACAACAGAAATGTCTATTAACAGGGTTGTAGTAAGTAAATGATAGTTTGTGTACCGATACAACACACCTCTATCCTTGAGAAACGACAGACCCTCTCTGTGTACTGATAGAAAAAATCTCCAAGATACATTAAGTGCAAGAAAGTGAGCTGCAGCACCATTTTTATAATATGCTGCCTTTTGTGTAAAGGAGGGATAAAAAAAAGATCTATCTTGATATCTTCTTGTCTGTACATTAAAAAGACAATATTTGCTATAACCTGAGTGGGGTAGGAGAGGGTGGGAACCGGATGAATGTGAGTAGGGTGAGGGGAAGGCAGGGAAGTATGTCATTGTACGGTTTTTATACGTTTTGTGTTTTCATTCATGTGACTCATGTTTTATATTAAAAACGTACATCCAAAAAATAAGTTAAGCATTAAAGGGGGAGCAATCAAGTATATTTAAGATAAGGAAACAGACAGCTGTGGAGACAGCTCCTTGTCACATACAGACTAGCTCCAACCCAGTGCTTTACTCAGAACAGTGTCTGCTCTTTTCCATGGGAGCCTGCTAACTATTCCCCAACAATTGGCCTACAGTTGCTCTATATTCATTTCTTATCTTTCATTGATATTTCAAAAAAAAATTATATATATATAAGCACCATCTTTGTTGCCTAAGCATTTAAAGGGAGTACTGCTTAAAAATTAAAATATTCTGAACTCATGTCCCAAATGATCCTGATGAGAAATAAAAACAGAGACATGTGAAGATGCTAATGTAGTTGAGAAGTGACCTCTCTGGGGAGCAAGAATTTGAGAAGCAAATATTCAAGGCTTAATGAAATCACATTAAAGTGGCCCAAATTGGTACATTCTATCTATGTCAGGAAGGCTAGAAAGAAGCCCAGAATGAACCCCAATTAAGGGCACAAAGGAACAATCCTTTGAGCTAAATAAAGATGCTTGCTTCAAGGTACATGCACAGCCAGCATCTGGAACACAGTTTGCTCTTGTAAATTATCTACTGAACAAAAGAGGATGGATTCAGGACTATGGTCAGAGTACTGAGTTCCTCACAAGATTCTGTGTCTTTATCTTCTCGATCAGTGAGACTTACTTTTAAATTACAATGAACAGGAGTTAGAGAAAAGAAAAGTTTGGTGGGAGGGGAGGAGGAAAAAGAGGGTAGAAGCGGCCAAATACATGCTGACAGAAGGTGATGAACACACAATGCAATGTACAGGTGATGTGTTATAGGATTGTACACTTAAAACCAACATAATTTCCTTAACCAACGTCAGCCCAATACATTTGATTTAAAAAATCAACTAAAAAAATCTTGGTATAAGTAAGAGATAGTGAGGTACTACCTAGCCACTCTGAGTTCAAGTCTTCAGATCCAAATAAGTCGTAAATGAGCACCTTGAAAAAAAACAAACTGTACATGGATTACAAAACTGCTGTTACTAGTCTTGAAGAAATTACAACAAAGGGAAGAAGGGATAAATTCCAAAGAAAGGGGAAAAGAATACTTTAGAAATTGCAAAACTCTATAACATGGATTTTATCATATGTCCAAATCCAAAACAAATTATAAAATCAGTTTTTAAGTATTTTGAAAAGAAAAAGTAAGCATTAGGAACCAATTCACCATTGTTACTGCTTCTCATATTACTAGACTAAAAGCTCAAGGAAATACAAGGAAGATGACCAAATCTTTCATTAAACTTTCATAGGCAATAGGGAAGAATATAGACTTGATACCATGCACCTAAGGGGCATACACGTGAGTGTCTATTTATGTGCCTCCCACATAGCAGGTTCTTGGCAAACATTTATCTAGGGAGTAAACATATGAATGGTTAGCTTTTACGAGTTTCCACAGGCAGGTCATTTCATTCCCTTTCCTACATTCCTAGAGCACTGAGTTCACATACGCATCCCATGTCACAGAGTGATGATGTTTTAATGGCTGTCACTCCCACGAGCACATCATAAAATCCTCCAACCAGAATCTCATTCATTTTTTGTCCCCAGAGCTCAGTACTGTGCCTAAAAGAACTCAATTAGTATTTGTAACTTAAATAATAGTAATTTAAAAAATAACAGAATCGATATACCCAAAGCTCAGAAAGGTTGGAAATAAAAATACTAAACTCATTTTACAAACAAAAACGTGATAAGACTACCCTTTCAAAGTGAATGCAATCTTGAGCTGTAGGCATAAAGAGCCCACATTCTGGAAGAGCTCAGACCACATCCAGAGTTGTCAGCAACAGGTTTTAAAAGGGACCTTAACAAACTGAGGCCCAGGTTTTTTAATTATGTTGGCAGAGAGGTTGTCTTCTTTCCAGAAACATGTGGTATTTAATTGCCATCCTGTACCATACCTCCATCCAGATTTATTTTTCTGCTTTTCCTCTTCACAGATACACCTCCTTGTCTAGCTATACTCTAAATAAATCTCACATCTCCAAAGTATCCCAAGAACTAGGCATTCAGACACCTCTAGAGTAGGCCGTTAGGAACATGAATGTATTTGAGGAAAACCACTTTAAATATCATTAACTGACATTATATTTTTATCTGTGGTTTTTGTTACGTCTTTACTAATAAGTACAATATCTCAGAGAGCAGATTTTCTTTGTGGGGTTGTTTCCAAATGTATCTGACTTCTTAGCATTTTCCTTATAATATCCATTTGAGAAAAGAGAAATAAATCTAAGTGCCACTTTCTGGAGAAACCAGATGGAGGAGTAAGTGACTCTATTACAGTGAGTAACTAGAATATTAGGCAGAAGGAAATCATTGAATAATATGGAAACAAATAAGGAGTTATGATTGAATATTGCTTATGGGCCAATAGTAGATTTAAGGGCCCCGAGATTTGAGACCCTCGATTTCAGTAACATAGCAGAGCAAAGAGTAACCTCTTGTGTGGTCCTGTGACAGACACTTTCTTAACTTCTACTGGAGTAGTGGTCACATGTCATTACTATTAAGGATGTATTCTTGTTCCCTTTGTAACTCTAATCCCAGCATGGGTAAGGCTCAGAACATTGGAGATGCTTAATGTTTGTTGAATGAATATATGAATGAATAAATGGACCTAGCAGCAAGTGGGAAGGCTGAAACATCAATAGTTACCCAGTAGTTAAACTAGATCAGAGGGGTTAAAAAGTTAATGTCACCATGAACTAATGTAAAGACCTGAAGATATGAATCTCGAGGAAACAAAATGGCTCCCAGAGAAGAGAGGAGCAGGTCACTCAAGTCCCAGTGTAAGTCAACAAGGTGAAGATAGTGTGTCTATGAAAACCAGGGAGGCAAGTACTTGCCAGATGTCCGTAGCATTTGTACCGGTATTAAAGGAAACAAAGTGACAATTGGCTGTATTTGGAAAGGCATCTGCCACATACATACTCTTTAAAGATGGAGCAGTACCCTCTTGGTGATCACATCCAACCTCAGCAGACCTCCAGGTAAGGAAGACTGTGGTCCATGGGGTCTATCTCTTGCCCTACATCATCTGAGGTATTTTAGGTGGAACCAGGATTGGAATCCAGGGTTCCTATAACTTTCTTTTAAAGATGTATTTTATTCTTTTGACAGAGACAGAGACAGAGAGAAGGGGAAGGGTCCAGAGCAGTTTCCATAGTTGTACGTCATCGGTTTTCAGCATAGCTTCATTCCACAGGTGGGCATGGAGCCATGCAGGGCAGGAATGGGGCAGGGGGCCTCCCACATGAGAGGCACACCAGAGGCAGGAGCTGAACCGAACGGGGGTGGGAAGCACACCCCCCAGTTCAGCACATGGTTCTGCACGGGCCACGGCTGGGACTCAATCCGCAGACCCTGGGGCTACAACGTGAGCGCTCAACCAACTGAGCCATCCTGGCTTCCCCCAGGTTTCCTATAACTTGATCTGGATGTCCCTTCAATTCGTTAACCGTGCAGTAGCTCCTCTTATCTGCAGGGGATATGTTCCAAGACCCCTAATAGATGCCTAAACCTCCAGATAGCATTGGGCCTTCTCTACACTATGTTTTTCCTTCACATGCACACCTTCTCACTTAAAGCAAGCACTTTCCAGCTTCTCTGTAGCACATCTAATTTCCAGCCTCACTGCTCTTGAGTTTTGGGGCCATTCGTAAGTAAAATAAGGTTCACTTAAACACAAACACAAGCTCAACAGTTGATCTGATAACCGAGACAGCTACTAAGTGACTCCCTGGCGGGAAGAGTGTGGCAGCGTGGAGACGCTGGACACAGGGCTGACTCACATCCTGAGTGTGACGGAGCAGGACAGCACAAGGTTTCATCACTCTACTCAGGATGGCACACAATTTAAAACTTACGAACTGCCTATTTCTGGAATTTTCCACTTAATGTTTTCAGATCGTGGGTAACAAATTGAGTAAAGCTAAATTACAAATAAGGGGGGATTACTACTATCCTCCGAAAAACAACCCCAGTTGCAACTCCTGCTTGACAAGGGACCTAAAAGTCTCACTTTTCTCCCAGCCTCTCAGGACTGAGACTTCTACCTCAAAGCTTTCTAAAACCTTCCAAGAAAATCATTTGCCAGGGTTATCCCACCCGACTAACCTTTTAGCATGTGATTTATTTTCCATCGTAACCAGTGTCCTTAAGCTGATGCGTTATCCCTCTAAGACATGATATAACATGTATTTCAAAGTGTTTTCGAATGGGGACACATGACCATCCAGTTGTATTTTTAAATATGTTTCAGTCAGGGTTGGAAACTGAATGCAGACCTCAGGGTTAGGAGTGGGGAGCAGGGGCCGGTCTGGAACCGTTCGCGTCCACTACACCTTATTCAGCCCCCAGGGGCAGGGGAAGCTTACACGGACAATTGTGTGATTGTGTCTCCGTGTGTGGTTCCAGGTGACGGAGCTCCAGGAACGTGTTATCTCCGCAAATCTCACAGGGACACATTTAATCAGGAAGAACGTGAAGTTGCAGAGTGCTATTCCTCTATTTGGCTGAAAGCCCGTTGCTTGCCTTATGTTTACTGGCCGTTAAGGGAACAACATGTCAATTGTAGCCAAGCCTTGGAGACACTAGGAAGCATAGCTGTGACCCGGCCCAGGGGATGCAGAGCCAGGCCCGCTTTCTAAAAGGAAAACTACTCTGTCAAAACAGAGTGTTTCGGCTGAAACTTTACCTAACTGGGATTTCTAGTTTTATCCTTCCAATAGCCAGTCAGGATTCATCTTCTTCAACTTACAAAATAAGTTACTCATAATTAAAAACTTGGCAATGGTCTAGACTAAGGAGGATACAGGTAAAAGAAGCCTTTCAAAAACGAATTACAAAATGACCATTATTAAGGGAGAGAATGCAAACTTTGAGATAATTTGCTGGACCAACATATTCCCTTATGAAGCAAATGGCTTTACTTCATGATCACATGTGGTTTTTAGCAAAAAAAACTATGTACAGTCACTTTTGAGAAGGATTCTTCACACCAGAAGAAACAAACCTCTTATAGTAAAATTGCTCTCAAATCGTTTGTGCAGTGTTATGCTAGCATTTGGTTAATATTGTTGTGAAAACTTCTGTCAGGTCCTAAACACTTGCTGGGTCATGTTACAGTTCCTAACTGTCACAGTCTTCCAGATAGAAGGTCATAGGAAGCTGAAACCCCAGAAACTCCCCGTTCCGGACAGCGATTCTGACACGCCCTGATACAAAACGTGGTGTTGTGCATAGTCCCATCAAAAATTAACACAAGACAGGAAGAGATCGCTATAGGAAAATGGCTGGCCTGTGCCAATGAATTTAGAATGTCTGGTTTCTGCAGTGCTGTGGAGAAAATAACATGAAAACATCCTGCTAAAATCAGATACACGAACTCAGATACAGCACACAGTGTTTAACACGCATAACTAAGTGTGTAAGAAAGACAGTCATAGCATTCCTGAGATGCCCCAGGAACTGACACAGTGAGACTATGTGGGGACATGATAGTGGCCCTGGTAGGAAGGGCTGGGAGCCGGGGTGTGATCTAGGAGCTTGAGCACCAAGGCTGGTTTGGAGATAAGGAAATAAGACCGAGGGCTCATGACAAGATACACACATGCAGTAAAACTACTAAGACATTTCATAAGAATGAAGTAGAGCAGCATCAAGGACCAATGAGCGTCTCTTCAGAGGAGGAACGGAGAGGAACAGAGATGGAGATTTAGCCACGTATCCAAGGTTTCACTTCTGCTATCCTTACGTCTGTTTTATTTCGAGGGTGAGTACAAGTTGTCTGTTACAGTATTTTTTACTCTTTCTTTTTAGAGTGCTTCATAATTATTTTTTTAATAATAATAATAATAAAACCTAAGTCTCTAGAAACCACAATTAAAACCAAGGAAATGTGTTATGAGTTCAAGAAAAAGGCACATTGATTCTTGAGAAAATCAAAGAAGTTGGTATTCTGATCTGATGATGAAGAGCTTGGAGGTCTACATAAAAGTTGACAGTTTTTTGCTTTTTTTTAAAGATTTAGTGGGGAAGCCAGGATAGCTCAGTGGGTTAAGTGCTCACTTTGCAGCCCCGGGGACCAAGGATCGAATCCTGGCCCCAGCCCATGTGGACCCATATGCTGAACTGGGGAGTGCCCCCAGTTCGGTTCTCACCGGGATGAGACCCCGGCCCAGTTCCTGCCCTATGCAGCCCTACTCCTACCTGTGGAATGAAACTATGTGGAAAAACCAATGATGTGCAACTATGGAGACTGTTCTGGGCCCTCCCCCTTCTCTCTGTCTCTGTATCTATCTCTGTCAAAAACAATAAAAATAACTCTTAAAAAAATATTTTATTTTATTTTATTTTTTGAGAGAAGAGAGAGAGAAGGTGGGCCTAGAGCAGTCTCCATAGTTGTACATCATTAGTTGTGACATAGTTTCATTCCACACACAAGTGGATATGGGGTTGTATGGGGCAGGGAACCAAACTGGGGGCCTCCCCAGATGAAAACATTCCTCAAAGAAAACGTTTTGCTGGTGTGGAAAAAGTGAAACAAAAAACAGCAGAGGCACTCAAGAGCATCAAAATCAATGAGTTCAAAAACTGTTTGAGCAGTGGAAAAAATGTCTCAACGGTTGTATTGCATCCAGTGAAGAGGACTTTGAAGGTAACTGAAGTTTAAACATGTAAGAATAAATACACAATCTTTTATAAATAAATTCCATTTTGCGGGGGGGGGGGGCAGGGAGAGGGGTCCCACTCGTAATATCTAACTCAGGACTCCGGGAAACCACGTTTCCTGCGGGTGTGGGAAGGTGGAGTGTGACTCAGAGGAAAGAAGCTGGAGGTACATTGGCACTAACAGCTTACATCACTCCCCAGCTAGACTCCTGGATCATCCCAACTTCTCAGCTTCCGTAGTTTACAAACCAAGACATGTTCTCCTTTCAGAATGGAATATCTGCATGCATAATCGTATTTTAAAATACAATGCATAGAGCATAGCTATAGTTCAAGGGCTAAACACTTCCTGATGGTTCTAAAATCTTCCAAGAATAGATTTTTAAATTGTTCTTTGTCATCCTTTTTAAGGTACTACATTACGACTTGTTGATCTACATAGATATAGGCCATGTGAATTAATAGTTGCATGAAAACTTACATTCTCTAGCATGGACAGCAATTTGAATCTTGGCCTATAGAAACATAATTTTGTGAAAAGGTCAGAGTCTTAAGGGGGAAGTGCGCTAGCTGAAATTCCTTTTTCTATTTTCCTTTCATAATCTCTAAACACAACATTTAAGCTGTCATCATAAATGCACAAGTATATTTACATGGCTATAAATCTGCCAAATTAGAGCAACTTGGAGAAGATTCTCAGAGAATTTTTTAAAAGCCCAAGAGTTGATAACAAAGTACTGGCTCAAGAGCCAGGAAACAGAAATTATTTTTAACACTTTGCTCCAAATTTACTGAATAACCTGGACCCAACCAGTAGGCTAAAAGTGACCCGGCTTCCTGACTCATTTTAGGGAAGTATTCTGGAAATTAGATAACTTTAGGACACTTAGGAAAGCTTGTTTGAGACAGGTAAACATAGATGCAAACACTTCCATATAGAGAACCTGTCTAACGTGTATTATTACAGAAGAGTAGGAGTTAAAAAACAAAACAAAACAAAAACCCAGAGAGTTCAAAGACTGGCTTTCACTTTTCCTATTCTATATTTCAGTTATATTAGATCACTATATAATCTAGTGATGCGGTTTAGAGGTAGGAGAAAAAGAAACTCATTGGCTCTGTGTCTTAGGTCTTTGCATGTATTCTCTCTTATAATCTTCACAACTGTACTCTGTTATGATGAGGAAATGAAGTTCAGAACGACTAAGAAACTTGCCTACATCATAGGGTTTTGGCCTCTATTTGTCTATTTCTTGATTCCATATCTCCTCCACCTACACAGCCCTGCCCCATGTTTCTGATAGACTAAAGCTCTTGAGTCTCAGTATCATACCTCCTCCTAAATACCTCTTGAATGTGTGCCTCTTTCTTAGTTCAGGCCCTTACTATTTCTTACTTAATTCAATACAAAGGTTGCTGATGGTTTCTTTGGCTGTGAGGTGATTTTCTCTTGGACAGGAATCTGTAACCTTAAGAGCAATTTTCCCTGAAACACAAAACTGTGTCATTTTTGTCGAGTGGCTCCATTCCTCCTTGGGTTTTGAGTTAGCTTATGAGCAAGGCTGACGTGAGCAAGATGACAGACTAGGAAGCCCCAGGCCCTCATTCGCCCATGGAAATGCCAAATGAACAAAAACATATGGACCAACGTAGCCTTGTGGGAACTCTAGAGATGAGCTAAGAAGCTGTAGCAACTAAATAAATGCCTAACAAGAAAAAGCCACACAAAAAACCATAGGACATTTCATGGCGTTGTTGCCTGCCTTTATACCACCATCATCACCCCAGTACTGCGTGACAGGGTCAGTAGGATGCCACCCAACTCCTTGTCACTCCTTTAGGACAGAAGAAAGGATAGGAACTTGCTTGCGACAGTCTTGATGGTGTGAGGGACTTGTTTCTCTCTGGCCTCAGAGTACTGATAAGGATGGTGGTGTACTTTGGTATCAAGTTGAAGGCTATTGAAAGCAGAAGTGGGTGGCAACAGCCCATGAGAGCTTCAGAAAACTGCAGACCCAGTGGGAACCAGTGGGCAAGAGATTACAGGAAGAGAAATACAATAGGCCATCTACTGTCTTGAGAATGAGCAAGGATGAGACCCTAGGAAAAAAATAAGTGATTTAAAAGCAGCTATGAGGCATGACAATTAAGTTTGTGAACTCATCCTAGAAAAAGTGCTACATACCTCATTGCTGAATGTCACTACGGTCAGCTCCAAAGGATTCCCCTTGGGAAGCTATGCACTGATGCCAGCGCCTAGTCCTCCCTTCAAAGCAGTTTGAAAACTATTTTCCTGGATTAGCCATCAGAGGCATCACCATATTACCCTTGGTGCCCTGAATGTTACCAAAATGCCTTCCTTTCAATACCGGGGGCCAGATCAGGTGAGTAGGGAAGGTGTTCCAATACAGGTATTTGTTGACTGGCTAAAAACTCCCTTATAGACGGTGTCGTGTGAGCTGGTGCATTGTTGTGATGCAAGAGTCATGAGTTAGTGGCGAAAAGTTCAGGCCGTTTTCATCTAACTTTTTCATGCAGCCCTTTCAGCACTTCCAAATAGTCAACTCGGTTGACTGTTTGTCTAGTTGGTACAAATTCATAATGACCAACCCCTCTGATATCAAAAAAGGTTAGCAACATCATTTTGACTCTTGATTTAGACTGACAGAACTTTTTTGGTTGTGCAGAATTGGCTGACTTCCACTGTGCACTTGGACGCTTTGTTTCAGGGTCATTTTGGTACACCCATGTTTCATGACCAGTGATAACACAGCCCAAAACATCGTCTTGCCTCTCCAAAAGGTCTTGTCAAACTTTGACTCTTCTTTGCTTTTTGTTCATCGGTGAGCTCCTTTCAGATCATTTTTGCATTACACCTTTCTCGTGCCAAGGTTCTCAGTGACGATTTTCCTGTTTTCTATCCATTTTTCCTTCATCTGCCATGCTTCTCACAATCAGCAGATGATTTGGATACACAATTCGATAAATTTTTGCAATGTTTTCATCTGTGCCACTCGTTACTGGCCACCCTGGCCTCTCTTCATTGGTAACATGTTCTCTCCCCTCAGAAAAAAATGTTTGATCTCTTTGAGCACTGTCGTTTTCTTCATGGCATTATCTTCATAAACTTGGACAAACATGTCCCTGATTTCACTTCCACTCTTGTTAATAATTTAAACGTGAGACAACATAGGTACAAATCATTGTTACGGGAAGTACGGTGGTTGCTGTTAGCTGTTGGAGGTAACCTAACTGAAGATTTAGAGCAACCAGAGCGCTTCATGTTCCTGCTGAAAAACCTACCTGGGGTTCACTTCCCAGAACAGTCATTGATTGAACTTCATGAAAGTGAAAGTGACCACAGGTAGAAATGACCCTGACGTTGGCCAAAGAACTGTTTCAGTTTACCTGTCACCCTTGGAAACTGCAGTGTGCATAAACAGAACTTCTGAAGCCTGGGAATTCCCCACAGGAGAGGGAGACGAGGTGGATATAATGAAAAGAATTTGCACGGCATTTTTCTGGGGGCCTTGACTACTTTGCTTTTGGCAGATAATCTTAGGCCTGAATTGTGTTGCTATAGCAACAACAGCAATCCTTCTGTAGGAGCCAAGGTAGCTCCAAATGTGGCCAGAGACAAGGAAACTGGCAAAAGTCACAACAGCGATTGGGAGCAAAAATGTGAGCAGACGAAGCTGAGGGTGCTCACACCGTCAAGCAATGTTAAGTGGCAGGCTGGAGCAGTGTCTTTACATGAGCAAGTCCCCAACTAAAACACTTATAACTGCGATGGACCTCTATGTCTGCATCTCATTTCTTGTTCTCTGGTAAACAGAAAGGTAAGAGTCCCATTTTCCTTATAAAGAAACCCAAGGACAAAGGTCACAGAACAAGTAGACTTTTGTCTCTCAGAACCAGACGATTTTGTTTTTTTTTTAGGATTTATTTGTTTTTGGCAGAGACAGAGAGAAACAGAGACAGAGAGAAGGGAGAGGGCCCAGAGCAGTCTCCATAGTTGCAGGTCATCAGTTTTTGACATGGTTTCATTCCACACAGGTGGGCAGGGGCCGCACAGGGCAGGAGCCAGGCCAGGGGCCTCCTGCATGGGAAGATCACCCCAGTTTAGCACACGGGTCCGCAAGGGCCAGGGCCAGGATTCGATCCTTGGTCCCCAGGGCTGCAAAGTGAACGCTTAACCTGCTGAGTCTCTCGGCTTCCCCATTTTGTTTTTCTGATCACTGTAAGTCTTGCTGTTCTTTTAGAATTCACATAATTAAATAGTTAGGTTATTCGACATGTGCATGCTTCGGGATTCTATACAATGAATATTGGGTAAATTCCAAGAAAAAAACAAAAAATCAGACAACAGATTAAAATTTAAGTAGTAGCACCTTTTTTTCCCCACATTGACTAGAAAGATTGACTTAAAAATGAGTTAATTTACTACTTCTTAGTGAATAAGTAGAGATAAAACATCTGGAAGTAGGCAGCACAATAGAACTTTGGGGCCAGAAACACTGTGTGCAATGAGCCGAGCAGGGTCCTCTTCTCATGAGCAAACTGACCCCCACAGAGGTAACGTGGACCACCCCAGGTCATGTATTTAGCTACAGAGTCTGGATGCTGAAATCCAGGTCTTAGTGTAACTTAAAAAAAAAGCAATTGCTTTACCTTTAGGAGAAGCATGTAGCTCGCTCTGTAAATCATCTACTTCTAGAAAATGAACAGATTTTTAAAAGAAAGAGAGAAATAGAGTGCTCTTTCATATCTGCAGTTAATTATCTCTGTTCCAGTCACCCAGAGCACACCCTACGCCTGGAGAAGATGGAACCATCCCAAAGAAACCAACCTCAAAGCGGCGCCACACCTCCAACGATTAATGTGGAAATACGTATTTGATTATGGACATGACACGTCAGGAAGGCTAGACCCGCCAGGAGTAGGTGTGGGAGGAACTGTTATTAAATATTTACATAGTGCCAATGTACGATAAGTGTAATTGTGCCAAACACATAAAGTCTTTGCCTTGAGGAGTTTGTTGTCAGTTGTAAAGCTGGTTGGTCCTGAGGTATTTATATTGCTTCATCAGGTAAACAATCCATTCCAGGCATCAAAGAATCATCATTTCCACAAGCTTTCTCAGGTACAAGACTTTGTACCTGATTATGAAATGCAAAAATTGCATATACTTGTCACTATATTGTTATTAATTACTGATAGCTCAGGAGCACCATCCGTACATCATGAGAAACGTACACACCCTCACGTGCTTCCCCCATCCCTGCTTTCAACTCCCAGCATGCTCTGAGGTACATCTGACACTCAGTGGTTCACCACAATAACATGCATGCATGCCCCACTTAGGATGGAAAGGCTTTAAAATAGTGACTAAAAAATACTCTGACCACCTCATGATGAGAGTTCTATTATATATGCACATCACCGAGAAATGGCTACCCA